>CAVMGG010000963.1:0-70399 GCA_963680895.1 Fragum sueziense | reverse complement strand
CAGGTTATTTCCGCTTCTTTGTACATTATATTATGCTTTGTTATGCTTGATTTAATTCAATTAACTTTTTATATAATATTCTGTTTTTTGCAGATACATGTACGTGAAATCGTAAACTGTATGTTGGCTTCCCGGTCTTAAATACGAAGAGTTTCTCTGTTTGAATTACATATAAAAGTAATGCGTATAATTTGACTACTTTTCAGTTTACAAAATAAACCAGTAAACCTGCGACTGGCATTTAAGGTTTATTTTTACCATGTTGGAACTTGCATGCATGTTGAAAGAAACACCGATGTTTTATGCATGACGCTACATTCTTAGTTACGCCATTTCCAAAATTGCTACGATTTGGTACGTCCTATTAAAAATCTACTCATACGATAAGTTGGATGTTGCTGAAAACAGGATTGTGAAGGATATATTACAACAATAGGAACTAGATAATGAGACACAAGAAGACCAGGGTAGTAATCAGTATGTTCTTCTTTTATCTTAATATTCTCAAATCATTTCGACGATAGCCCTTCACTCTCTTTCGAGGGGAAGAATATACGGGGATCCAATAACAAAGCTGAGCACTGCAGAAACAGATCAGAAAATATGGATAAAAATTGTCTTCAATATACAGGTAGCATAGAAAATATTGCGGTAGCAGGGGAAATGCTGATCATCAGTATTTCTTCTTTTGTCTCAATTTGTTCTCAAGCCTTGTGTATGTATGTGTTATTCTATAATTACATGCGCTTCCAAAAAAACTAAATTTTTGCAATCATCACTGCACAAAGTATCTGCAATTATTTTGTAATCTATATGCATGAAGGCCGTGTAGCAAAGATAAAAGAAAAATAACTTCGAATATGTTGAAAAGAAGGCAAAAGGGTCATTTTTCTGTTGAAGTAGAAGAAGAATCCACAAACCCATTCAAAATTAACAAAAATCGAATCTGCAAAGGCATTCTTATCTTATCAAAACCTAATATATGATTATATAAAACCCAATAATTACGATTAATCAGCCAGAAAATACAGGCTTACCTGTCCGCGTAAATCACCGCGAATCGCGGCGAAAAAATCACGGCGATTCCCGCAATTTCGGGTGGTAAAACACGCTCGCCGCGGCCACCGCATTTTTCCACCCGAAACCACCCGAAATTCAATCGCGGCGATGCGCGGAAATAGGCAAAAACGCGCAAGCTGTACTGTACATCTTTCTGAATTTGCTAAGTATGTACTCTTGAGGATAGTTTTGACTCTTTTGAGACAAATTTTCTTGTACTTTGATGCAATATTCTTGTAATAGGAATGTCAAGGTTGCATTGAAAGATAAAACATTAAAATCTTGAAATGCAAATGTTCAACCTTAGTTGTCCTTGTGCAGTCATTAAAGTGCACAAACAAATCTGGCTTTTATATGTATCACTGGCTTTTATATGTATAGCAGTGTTGTTTCAAGTAACAAACAAGTATTATATCATACCTATACTCATTGAACTGTTCTCTCACACCCATGTTTTTGTTTGAGAAACTCATTCACAAGTTATGAGGAACTTACAATATCAATGCTTTTCAACAAAAACCTTGTAACTGCAGCTTGCTTTAAGCTGCAGTTACAAAGTTTTTGTTAAAAAAAAGACTGATTGTATTACCAGAGATGATTTAGGACTGAATGGTAAACATTTGCTGGGGTGAATGACCTAATGTGTAATAGGCAAAAAAGGGAACTTGCGTCATTTATCTTTCCATACAACAACGATTTAAGACAATTCCAGGCATATCAGTGCTTTTGAAGGCTGGGATCTGCTTAGAATTGGTAGTAGAAGGACTAGATTTTAGACCTAGAAAAATATACTTTTGAAATGTTACATGAAAAAGATTGAGCATCATCATTGTACTTGTTTACAAATATCTTGATTTCTTCTGATTACTGTTTTTATGCTCCCCGAAGGGAGAGCATATAGTCGCCGCTTTGTCTGTCCGTCCGTCCGTCCGTCATTCCGTCCGTCCGTCCGTCCGAAGTGATTTCTCCATAACCCTTGGGCCAAATCAAATGAAACTTACCATGTGAACTCCCTATGACAAAATGCCGATGTACTTTTCCCTGTTTTTGGATTTGAGGCCTCGTCATGGGAAAAGGGGACTTAAGGTCAAATACAGTTTTTCTCTAATTTCTCCTAGTCTAATGGTCAGAATTTGATGAAATTTCATATTTGAGTAGCAAATCAGATGCCCTTGACAATAAACTATTTAAAATTTGCGTTTACAAAATATGTCATGCAAAAAGGGGGCTTAACATTTGTTAGCTTTATATTAGCTCTGCATGGCATATATTTATTGTGACAATGCCTTATTCGGGGAGCATTGTCCGTCTCTGACGACTCTTGTTTGTATCATAGGCTATATAATTATGAAAAAGCTGTAACTAAAGCTTATTCAAGCTGCTATGCAACTTTTTCAAACCTAACCAATGATATGTGCAGGCTGATCATTAGTAATAGTAGGAATGATTTAGGACTGTTTGGCAATTTTTGAAAGGGTGAATGACCTAGAACAGACAAAAATTGGCTTTATTTGTGTCATACTGCTCTAAACTGAAAAGTATGCTAGGTACCATCATAAAGATGTCCAACCTATCAAGCTTTGTTAAAACAGCTTGCAGTGATAAGCCATAGGAGAAATTGGTGTCATTTATTATGCAGGAAAGTAATGTGAATATCACAGGCCTACATTATTCACAAATTATCAAATACAGTAGGTTTCTTGAACATGCCTTTATACCAATCTTGATTTGTTGAAGTCTGTCTGTCTCTCTTTCTTGGTGTATGTAGGATTATCATTCAAAAAATATCTACATGTGACTTTCATTGATCAATAGCATGATTTTTACTTACTGTTGAAAATTTACTATCAAACAATGCTGTGGCCTAATCTGTATTGGCTAAACATTCAAATCACACAATATTATAACAGCATCATAAATTATTTTCGTATCTGAAGAAATAAATTTAGTTGAAATCTGACCTTTAGATATAAATTTGAGTGAATCAGTGCCAGCTGTTGTCTAAGGTTCTTGTTTCAAGGTGTGTCTGGATGGGCTTAATTATTAGCCTGCCTTATTCTTGTAGAATTCTTTCATTGTCCCTTTTCCATTACACATGTTGTCGCTTTTCAACAAAAACCTCATAACTGCAGCTTAAAACAAGCTGCAGTTATGAGGTTTTTGAAGAAAAGCGATATTTTGTTTCTGAAGAAATAAATTAAGTTGAAATCTGACCTTTAGATATAAATTTGAGTGAATCTGTGCCAGCTGTTGTGTAAGGTTCTTGTTTCAAGGTGTGTCTGGCTGCGCTTATCAGCCTGCCTTATTCTTGTAGAATTTTATAGTTCCTATTTCATTCAAAATTTTTCTATACATTCTATCCCTATAATGAGGGCTTCAATGGTGAAGTAGTAAAGTAGTAATGTATTGGAGTTCTTACCCAGTGCAATTTGGATACCCCCTCCCCTTAGGCCGGGGGGTGGGGCTGGAGAGGGTGATTGGGCAACTGACTGCATTGTTGCATGAAACAATTGTAAAAAAAAACCACTTTGATAAGTCATTTTTAAAACTTTGAGGGGGGCTTATTTGCCCCCACCCCACCTGGATTCGCACATGAATAGTGAGTACTAGTCACTGTAATATGACTGAAAGATTGCATATATTCAACTATAAAACCTCTTGCAATATGGTCTAAAAGTGTTTTTCCTTGCAGATCTTGACGATGTTCCAGGCTACCAACCCATCACAAAATCTACACCAATATGGAAGAGAGACATGATAGAGAAGAAAAACCAGGAAAAAATAGAAGAATACATTGTAAGTTGTACCTCAATCCATAAAACATTGACACTTGATCAGAGAACACAGACAAAAATATAAGGGAAGGAGTATAATGGCCATGTTGTGTGTCAGACCCTTGGTGCAGATCCATGATTTCTTCATGGGGAAGAGGGGGTGTCAACTGTCCTAAGGGGGAGGGGGGTTGAACTAAGTCAATTTCAACAGTATTGATTGGTAAAGATTTAATGAATAAAAAAAGGATACAAGGATGCTTTGTCTTAACCCCAAACCCCCTTGGATCTGTCAGACGACATTCAGATTGTGAAGTGGGGAATTGTAGCAACACATCTGAATCTGTTATATAAATTGTAAATAAAATTACCAGCAATCTGGTTGGATGGGGTGCATGTCTTGGCCAATCGGATTGGTTGTTGTGAAATTTCAGGATAATATTGAAAATAAGAATGCTGGTTTTTTCAATTCAGGTCCTTGAATTACATTTAGCTTTACTCATTAACCCTTTCCCAAATGGCAATATTTTAAGGCAGTCCAATTTAAAAACTGCTGCAGACAAGAAAATGGATTTTGTAAAAGATAGAATTTCTGCAAAAGATAGCACGGAAAATATTGATACAAAAGGAGAAACTGCTGGTTATCAGCAGTTTCTTCTTTTGTCTCAATGTTTTCTGTAGCCAACACTAAATATACTAGGGACGTCCAGGTCTTGTTTTGGAAAAGGGTTAAGCTATTTGTATGCGCTGGTACAAATAATAAGTAAATAGCAAAATTTGAAGCTGCTTCTATGTTAATGGTGAATTTAAAATTTTCAGTACATGAAACAAAGGGAGAAAGAAGAGGAACAAAAATGGAAAAATGTACCAGAATGGAAAAGAAAATTGATGAAAGAAAAGGAGAAAGAAAAACAAACCAAAACAGCGGAAGACATTCAAAAGGTAGGGAATTTAGGCAATGAATGTTGAAGTCAATATAGAGCTACATATAGGAGGCGGTAATGTTTTTTTAAATGCAAAAAATATCTTTTGATATTCATCAAACCCTATGGTGAGGGCTCCGAGACGATTCAAATGAGTGCCCACAACATAGGGTTTGGATTTGAAATAACAGTTTTAGAATGTCGTAACCCTCTCATATCTGCTGCTCTGGTTGTAGAGTTCTGTTTTGCTTTTTCATGACCCATGTTTTAACCCTTTCCCAAACGACAAAATTTTACGGTGATCCACCTTAAATACTGTCACAAATGACAAAATGGATGATATTAAAGATGTAATTTGTGTAAAATATGGCATAGAAAATATTGAGACAAAAGGAGAAACTGCTGGTTATCAGCAGTTTCTTCTTTTGTTTCAATGTTTTCAAATGCCATTTCGATTAGGGACGTTAAAACCAGGTCTTGTTTGGGAAGGAGTTAAAGAAGGAGGATATTATTGTTACGTTTCTTTGTGTTGCTTTAAAATCAAATCACATTTCTTATTACTATTTCACAAGTAGATGGTATAGACTAAGATGAGACTGCATGTATGTGCGGGCTGATCCAAGTCTGCAGTGCCTTATACAGCCAAAGTTTGAATTGGTGAAATCTCAGACTAGCATAACAATGATTAATTTGGTTGTCTCTGTGTATCTGTATTAGTCAATCATCATTATCATCATCATCATCATTATCATCATCATCATCATCTATTCTGTTCATGAAAATTATCTTGCTATTAATGAAGTCATTCCAATTCTAATGTTGTGACACAAATACATGTATATTACCTTTAGATCTAGTCTGGAATAAGTAGAGAAAGTTTTAAGAAATAAATGCTTAGAATTTGCTGATTTGGAATCCAGGAAGGCTATTTACTCTTCTCAAATACATCACAATAATAATGTGCTCAGCTCATGTGCTAGAACTCTAAGGGCACTGATCTTGGACCAATTCACATTCATACATGTAAATCTTAAAGAGATAGTAAAATGCTTTTGAGATATTATCTCTAAGATAGAGATTGTATCTTAAAATTGAAGAATTTTTCATGTAATTTCACTGGTGCCAATAATTGAACAAGATGTATATCTAGTGACTCATCCAAGAACCTTGAAAGCTTTTTTATGCCCTGTACTTGAAATGAAATTCAAAGATGCCTTTATGATCCCTTTCTCTTACTGCCTTGGCCCAATATTTGCAATATTTATACCCCCCACCTACGAAGTAGAGGGGGGTATATTGGTTTCACCATGTCTGTCTGTCTGTCAGTCCGTCCGTCCGTCCATCCGTCCAGTCGTCCGTCCGTAGACTTTTTCGTTTCCGTGCTCTAACTCAAGAACGGGTTGACCTAGGATCATGAAACTTTACACAGTTATTGCCCTTGACCCAAGGAGGTGCCCTATTGTTTTTGGGTCACCAAGGTCAAAGGTCAAGGTCACAATCGGACTTTGTTTAAAATCCGTTTCCGTGCTCTAAGTCAAGAACCGGTTGACCTAGGATCATGAAACTTTACACAGTTGTTGCCCATGACCCAAGGAGGTGCCCTATTGTTTTTGGGTCACCAAGGTCAAAGGTCAAGGTCACAATCGGACTTTGTTTAAAATCCGTTTCCGTGCTCTAAGTCAAGAACCGGTTGACCTAGGATCATAAAACTTTACACAGTTGTTGCCCATGACCCAAGGAGGTGCCCTTTTGTTTTGGGGTCACCAAGGTCAAAGGTCAAGGTCACAATCGGACTTTGTTTAAAATCCGTTTCCGTGCTCTAAGTCAAGAACCGGTTGACCTAGGATCATGAAACTTTACACAGTTGTTGCCCATGACCCAAGGAGGTGCCCTATTGTTTTTGGGTTACCAAGGTCAAAGGTCAAGGTCACAATCAGACTTTGTTCAAAATCTGTTCCCGTGCTCTAAGTCAAGAACCGGTTGACCTAGGATCATGAAACTTTACACAGTTGTTGCCCATGACCCTAGGAGGTGCCCTATTGTTTTTGGGTCACCAAGGTCAAAGGTCAAGGTCACAATCGGACTTTGTTTAAAATCCGTTTCCGTGCTCTAAGTCAAGAACCGGTTGACCTAGGATCATGAAACTTTACACAGCTGTTGCCAATGACCCAAGGAGGTGCCCTATTGTTTTTGGGTCACCAAGGTCAAAGGTCAAGGTCACAATCGGACTTTGTTTAAAATCCGTTTCCGTGCTCTAAGTCAAGAACCGGTTGACCTAGGATCATGAAACTTTACACAGCTGTTGCCCATGACCCAAGGAGGTGCCCTATTGTTTTTGGGTCACCAAGGTCAAAGGTCAAGGTCACAATCGGACTTTGTTTAAAATCCGTTTCCGTGCTCTATCTCAACAACCGTTTGACCTAGGATCATGAAACTTTACACAGTCGTTGCCCATGACCCAAGGAGGTGCCCTATTGTTTTTGGGTCACCAAGGTCAAAGTCACAGTCGGACTTTGTTTAAAATCTGTTTCTGTGCTCTAAGTCAAGAACCGATTGACCTACAGCACTTTTTCAGTGACAAGGTGCTAGTGGGGGGTATTTGTCTGCTCTGCGACAGTTCTAGTTAAAACAACTAGTTGATCCAAAGTGGAAAAGGAGCAAAATTGAAGAGAACTTCAAATGATAAAATTAATGAACACAATAATACAATGTATATACAGAAAGTGAGAATGGTCCATTGAAATAACCTTTCACTATGATATATAAGTCATTCTCCATTTTATAGTCCATTTTCCTCTACCGAGGGTCGGACTTGTCAGCCATTAAATCTTCCATACAGTCATTCTCTCAACTTTGACCAATTCTGGCAACAATCAGGATTGGCATCCATTCCCAGCTTTCTTCTGTCGTCTAGCAATACTTCATCCTATCATTTGAATCATAACAACAATTTTTACCAAAAAAATCTAACGCCAATGTTGTCAAAGAATGATGCAATGATCATGTATAAATATTTTAGAATTTTTTTATGTTAATTGAATATATGCGCTTTTGCTTTGTTCAAGTTGTTCTTACCTATCCCAGAAATTGTTTTCTCTAAACTAATCCTGTTCTATCATTCATCATCATGATCATTTTCTGTCATGCAAGTATTAGATCTAGAATAATTTTGATGATTTAACATTTAAAATGGTAGTTTTAGTCAGTTCAATATTAACACAGTTGAAAAAGTAGTGGTTTTAGATAAAATATTCTTTACAAGCATGCTTAAATGAAATACTTGTAGTTGTTTCATGATAGGCCAGATTGTCCATGTACTAAATATCATTAGAAAAACATTCACAAAAGCGATAAACAATAACAAAACTGACAAGAATTCTCATAACTGCACCATTCTGTTACAGGGAGACTACTTAATGACTTATAGGAAAGAGGTGGAGTAGTTTAATTTTGATTATCTCCCTTGAAGTGTGATGCCATGTATTATACAGAGATTCATGTTTTATTTGGATGGATATTTTGTTGGAAATCATTTGTGACCCGTCAAGCTAAAAAAGGGACCTTCTGGCAAGTCCATGATGTCATACTTTGAAAAGGAACATTATAGGAAGATGAGGAAAACAATCTAGATCCAGAAAATAACCTTAGAGTGAATTTTTTTATTGGACTACTGACAGTTTGACTCTAATAAGGATGGATACTTTTCACACTTCCAAGAAGGTCCCTTGTAGCATGGCTGGTGACATTTGATTATGGCAATAAAGATACTATTTATTATTTGAAAAATTACTTTTCCCACATCCTATTAACATTATTGAAAAGAAAAATCTTTAGCGAGAATCAAAGATTAAAAAAACATATTCTCATAACAAAGTCTCCAAAAGTATTTTATGTAAGATTCAAAAAAGAAATTTCTACATACAAAAGCAAAAAGAAAACTTAGGAAAGCAGCTAGCAAGAGATTATTGAAAAGATCATTCATTATTTCTTTTCATCAACATTACTCTCAGAAAATCTTGTTTAACCCTTTCTCAAACAAGACCTGGTTTTGAGGTCTGTAAAAGAAATGGCTTGGGAAAACATTGAGGCACAAGAAGAAAATGCAAAATTTCATGCACTTGGTAATTGTAGTCTGCAAAGCTGTTGAATTTAACCCTTTCCCAAACAAGACAGTCCTGGTTTTCACGTCCCTGATAGAAAAGGCTTGGTAAAATATTGAGGCAAAAGAAGAAACTGCTGATAACCAGCAGTTTCTCCTTAAGCCTCAATATTTTCTTAGCTGTATTGTACAAAAATCCTTTCTTTTCCAATGTCCATTTTGTCGTCTGCAGTAACTTTCAAATTAGACCACTCTAAAATTTTGTTGTTTGGGAAAGGGTTAAACCAGTCTAAAACTTTGCTGTCTGATAATCAGTTGAATAAATGTATCAGATTGAAAACTTGCATTGCATGATTCCCTCTTTTTGCTAGTTACAGATATTTAGAGAAATTGTACTACCCAAAGGTTTTAACTCTTTCCCAAACAAGACATGGATTTAAAATTTTTAACAGAAAAGGATTATGAAAACATTAAGGCAAAAGAAGAAAATGCTGATAATCAACATTTTCTTCTTTTCCCTCAATATTTTCTGTGTTATAACATGATACACATTTCATACTTTTGAAAATACTTTTTTTGTTTCGCTAAAAATTTTATTCACCATCTGCAAATTGGATTTTACTAGTGACCTGTCTGAAGTTTTGAATGACATTGCATGGGCCTTTGAATGCATTAAAAGCCAGGATCTAGAAAAAATATCCCTTATAGTATTTGATACAGCCATGTTTCCTTATTAGCCTTGGCCAAAGGTGGATCTACTCAGGATGTATACTGATCTCTCATGGTTGCAACAGGTTATAAAGAAGCTTTTGCAGAACAATATGGTTCTTGATCGGATTGCATGCATATGCAGGCTGATCAAGAACCATGTTGTTCTCAAATGCCTTAACCCTTTCATGAACGACAAAACCAGGTCATGTTTGGGAAAGGGTTAAGGGACCTTTTTCCAGATCTTGGCTCATTGATTTGTGTGAAGAAGCATGTTACTAATACACTAACTTGTTTGTATTTTGGATAGGCTGCGGAAGAAGAGGCCAATAGAAAAAGACGGGTAATTTTTACATTTTTGTTGATAGAAAATTTCTTGCACTCTCTTAAGTATGGGTTGGAGGTGGTGCAGTGGTAATGCACTGGAATTGAAACACTAGGGTCACTGGTACAATCTCCCCTCTTCAGTCTTTCGGATGAGACTTGAAACTTCGGTTCCATCTCCATATAACCTTTGGCTGTTAAGTGGGATGTAAAACTATATTCAATCCAATACTTAATTTCTACATCATAAATATCTAGAGACTTTGTCAAATGTTATCAAAAGACCAGCTAAATTTTCAATTACTTCATATTGACTTCTGTATTGCATGTTTGCGGATTTTGTGGTAATTAGTTCTTAATAATGTGGTTATCCTGCATGTTCTAGGAATGAAGGAATTGAAAAACCAATGTTGTTATGAATTTTAAACTAACATTTTGTTCAAGAATATTCAGGCATATTTTGTTAATTTTTAATGTTAATAGTGCTGCTTGCTGAAAGAATAATAACTTAGCTATTAGATCATTCATATGGTGTCAATCATTCAGTACAGAAGTTTAACCCTTCCTAATGAAAAAAAGTTCAAGGTTGTCTTATTAAAAAGCTGTTCAGATGACAAAATGGATATTAATAATTATGAGCTCTGTATATGGTAAAACAGAAAAATATTTTGAGGCAAACAGAGAAAATGTTGATGATCAGCATTGTATTCTTTTGCCTGAATGTTTTTCTATGCATTTTCTACAATGGCCATCAAAGGTTGTAATCACTGAAGATATTAAATTCATGTATATTTGATTTATATTTCTAGATAAGAGAAGCAGATGAAGAAAGAAAAAGAAAGATAAAGGAAGATCAAGAGAGGGAGAGAGAGATGGAAAAAGAATTAGAAAATGTTCCAGCATGGAAGCGAGAGATAATGATGAAAAGGGGCGGAGCCATCAAAAACTGGGGGGACGAGAGAGAAGATATCAATGAACAGGTTAAAAAGTAGACGGAATGCGTTTTGGAGTGTGTGTTCATTGCATCTGTTATGTATAGTCAGGATCTGGTTGATAATTGGGCTTTTGTTAATCATAATTTTTAGGGAGCCGGGACTTTATGTCCGGGGAGCTAATTTCACAGCCCTAGAGTCGGCATCGCGTCCCGTCGCGTCTTCACTTGAAAAACTTTAACCTGGTCTATATCTCAGGCACTATTAGAGATACAGCCTTGATATTTCATACATAGATACATCTCGACAAGACCTTTCATTTGGGACCATGACCTTTGACCTAGTGACCTTGACCTTGGTGTTTGACCTACTTTTGAAAAACTTTAACCTGGCCTATATCTCAGGCACTATTAGAGATACAGCCTTGATATTTCTTACATAGATACATCTCGACAAGGCCTTTCATTTGGGACCATGACCTTTGACCTAGTGACCTTGACCTTGGAATTTGACCTACTTTAAAAATGCTTTTTTTGTGACAAGCTCCTATATAGGCGAGCTACGTTGTCCGGGGACAACTCTTGTTGTCAGCATAAATTTAGATCAGACTGTATGTATAATGCCCTTTGACCATTATAATCTAGGATCATAACAAGGGTTCATGTGCACATTTGAATGAGATCAAAATTTAGTAAATTCTAAAACAATTGATCATGGTCAACCTATCTATATTTTGGGGGGGGGGGGGGAATTTTGTAAGTTAGAAACATTCAAATTATGAAGAAGTGAACTAGTAGCATTCCATATCAAATGTGAATTCTGTTTGTGTCAATGAAGCATGTTAAGAAAGATATGAAAGAATTGTGGGGAACATAGAAATTGGTGTTTTAAGTGCCAGTCGATTCTTATCCCCCTTGCCCATTTCAATAGTATTCCAACTACTTAATCCTCACTGAAACTAGAATTGAAATTATTTGGTGAACAATGATACTTATAAGCCCAGTTTACCAGATCCTAACATATTTGTTAATGTTTTGTTTTTGCATTTTAAGTGTGTTCTACCCAGTTTGGAATGAAAACAAAATGTTGTGGTAGAGTAGTGATTACCATGCATTTTCAACCCTCTCACAAACAAAACCTGGTTTTGACGTCTCTGTCCAAACAGGCTTGGGAAAACATTGAGACAAAAGAAGAAAATGCTGATAGATTTTCTCTTTTTGTCTCAATATTTTCTGTGCTACATTGTACACAAAGCTTATCTTTATCAAAAATCATTCCTCTGCCAGGCCCGTAGGAAGCAATTTCATTTTGGGTGGGCTAAAGCCTCTGTGTCTGAATATTGGGGGGGGGGGGGGGGATAAATTGGATTTTCCCTAAATTTCCTGTGTAAAATAAAGAAAATTCAGCATTTTTAGCCAACATTCCCCCTAGCCCCCCCCCCCCCCCCCCTGTTTCTACGGGCCTGTACGCAGCAGCTTTTGAATTGGACTAGTCTAAAACTTTAGTGCTTTAGAAAGGGTTAAAGTCTTACCATCGGTCAGTCAGTTCACATCCAGTCAATTTGTGCTGTTGGGCTCAAGCTTGTAACTTGGATTGCCATTCCTTGCAGATTCAAAACCAGATTCTGCACATATACCATTCTAAGTGAATTCCCAAGGCAGTAAAAATTATACCGGGTACCTCATATTTTAAAGATACTGCAGTTGACAAATGGATGTTGGTGAATATTGGTTTTGTGTACAATTATGACAAAGCAAATATTGAGCCAAAAGGATGAAATGCTGGTTATCAGTATTTTCTTCTTTTTCAGCAACTTTTCCCCCTAGTTCTTTCTTTTAGGAATTTCAAAACCATGTCTTATTTGGGAAAGGACCAAGACATTTGACAGACTAAACCAAGGCTTGCATGACAACAGAATTTTAGACTGATTATTGGGGACACTGTGAAAGATGTCAAAATTTATGTAACTTGAAGCAGAAATTTTGTGTGTTTTTGCATAATAATTGAATAGGTGAAAATTCTGTCATCTGGGATATCTTGATAGGAACTGGGTTATATACATTTAAATTATGGTGCATTTTGTCTTTTGTGTATTCTTACATGGTGTATAATCACGTGACTCAGAATTTCCGATAATCTTCAATATCTTTTTTCATACTGGACCGATTTCGGTTTGAAGCAGAGAATGTGGAAAGACATCACGCATTAGATGGACGTGGTTGATTTTTGAAAAATCAACTGATAAAAAGTTATTGAAGATAAACCAAAATTTTGGTTTATCTTCAATAACTTTTTTATCAGTTGATTTTTAAAAAAAAACAACACATCCAGCTTATTTCTGGCATTTTCCCACATTCTCTGCTTCAAACGGAATTCAGATTGGTAATTTAAGTATTAAAAAAGATATTGAAAATTATCGGAAATTCTGAGTCACATGATTATGCACCGTGTCTTAGATCTGTAGATTGTCTCAAGTTGTTTGTGTTGAACATGTGGAAATGAGATTTGTGGCCTGTTTGTGTGTAGATTAACTCTTTCCCAAACGGCAAAATTTTAGGGTGATCCACTTCAAAAACTACAAATGACAAAATGAATGTTATTAAAGATCGTGATTGTGTAAAATATGGCATAGAAAATATTGAGACAAAAGGAGAAACTGCTGGTTATCAGCAGTTTCTTCATTTGTTTCAATGTTTTCCCAAGCCTTTTCTATTAGGGATGTGAAAACCAGGTCTTGTTTGGGAAAGGGTTAACCCTTTTCCAAACAAGACATTCTTTTGACTTAACGTCCAAGGTAGAAATGGCTGGGGAAAACATTGAGACAAAAGAAGAAAATACTGATTATCAGTATTTTCTGCTTTTGCCTAGATATCATATGTTCTGAGCTATAATATAAACAAAACTTCATTAAACAACATCAACTTTGATGCCTTCATTCAAGTTCATTCATTCAAGTTTGAAAACCCTTTAATTTTGCAGTTTGGGAAAGGGTTTAGATAGTTCAAAGCATATGATAGCAATTGAATCATTTGAAAGATGCATGTAAAAAAATCTGATCATTTAAATCCTATCCTACTATCACTTGTGAGAACAAAGGAGTTAATAATGCTAGAAATTGGGCAGTGGCGGATCCAGGATTTCTATGATGGGGGTTCGAATATACAATTAAGGGGGTTCGTTTTCCTACTATTACACAATGGAAACAGAATTTCAGCATGAAAATGAAATAATCTGGCTACAGAGGGGGTTCCTTTGAATCCCTCGAACTCCATCTGGATCCGCCACTGTTGGATGTATCCATTTGATGCAGATCAACTATTTACTACACTATGTTCAGGCCTATATTTTGTTATTCTTTGTTGGTGCAATATTTTATAAAGTATTAAAGATATATATCCTATAACTTACAAATTATGAAATTAAGACTAATTCAAAATTGTTATATACTCTTTTATGAATAAGTTACTCAAATGTACATAATTATGTTTATGAAAATTATACATATTTTGCTTTTAGTTTTAGCTCATCTGAGCACAAAGTGCTGAGGGGTTTGTAATGTGATTGCTTAATGTCCATCTGTCCAGCTGACTGTCCTCAGTAACAAAATGTCTTCACCTACCAAATATTATGGCTGATAGGCTTGAAAATGTGTATGTAGCATTCTCTCAAAGCACTGTACCAAACTGTTTAAGGTTATTGTAGAACAATATAAATTGACCCTATGTTATGAAATATTCGATTTCATGTAGAGTCAAAGAAGGAGATATTGTTCAATCTTATACTTCTGAACTGTTTAGCCCAGGTCTTGAATATTTGCTTCCAGCCAAATGACTTACAGTCTTTTAGAAGAGGACTCATTTAAAATAAGTCCTCTTCTAAAAGACTGTAAGTCATTTGGCTTGAAGTTGTGGGTCTACTTGGTCGAGATGGAAGATATGCACTATCTCCTCAACACCTCTAAGGTGAGCGATATAGGACCATCTGGGCTATCTTGTTAAGTGTTAAAAGAATTGTTGGCTTGACTATTCTAAAGAAAGGAAGACTTTTTGCAGCATTTAAGAAAGCACATTGTCTCTTGTTATTTTTGATTGGGTGCAAAAATTAATAAAAAGATATTTAAAAAAACTCTATCGAAAATACATCTTTATACCCAAATGAGCCCTATCATGCATGATTTATGTTCATAATATTACTGAGATATTGTTAAAAGAGCCATTCATTCAATCAAACAGTCAATCAATGTGCTTGTACCTAGGCATTTGTATTTCATAGCCTAATTTGGTATTTACTTGTAATGACTATGCTGTAATTTTGTATTCAAAAGTATTTCATATTTATCAACAATATTAGACATAGATTATGTTATGTTCTCATTTATAGCTTAAAGCATAATAGCTTGCAAGAATATTGAGATTCGGATCCAAATGAAATTTAATTAGTGGGCTAAAGATGAAATTACCAGAATTGTCCATTATTTCTTTTCTTTTTTAAGGCACATACATTTGAGGTAAAGAATAAAACAAATTTAGTTTGATGTTTTCATAAATTCTATCATCATCATCATTTAGAATCTGGAAAACGGTTCTCTATCCCATTACCACACAGTGACTCTTTTTGACTCCATACATGTAAGATAATGGCTTTGGAAAACATTGTGGAAAATGAAGAAATTGCTTGTAACAAGCAATTTCTTCATTTTTCACAATGTTTTCTACCCAAAATGGTCAATGTTTTTTAAATTTCATTCACTTGGAATTGTCGTCTGCAACATCTTTGTATTTAGAGCAGTCTAAAATTTTGTCGTTTGGTAATGGGCTATAGCATTTGAAACCAATATGGATCTAGATCAGTCTGCATAATTATACACTTTGTCTGATCAAGATCATGTTGAACTCATTCATTTCACGCTAAAAGGGACCTTATCCGAATACCAAAAATCCAAACTTTGACAAACTTAATTGTCAGACCCAGCATAGGTAAACCAGATACTGTATTTGAAAAATGAACGTAAAGTCAGATGGGGAAAACATTCCAGATATAAAAAAAAACCATACAGGTGAAAAGTGTCGGCCCTAGTCTGGCTGCGCGGACTGCGCAGACTGACTAGGGTCGATATTTTTCACACACCCGATAAGGTCCCTTTTAGTGCGACGGGTGATATTTATTTAAGCAACTGTAGAGTCTAGTAGGGAAGCGTGAATCCCGATCAGATCCTTGATCAGACTACACAGAAATGCAGCCTGATCTGGAAACAGGGTGCATGTAGTCTTAAATTCTATATAGGCTTATTTTTATGCTCCCCGAAGGGAGAGCATATAGTCGCCGCTTTGTCTGTCCGTCCGTCCGTCCATCCTGTCCGTCCGTCATTCCGTCCGTCTGTCCGTCCGTCCGTCCGTTCGTCCGTCCGTCCGAAGCGATTTCTCCATAACCCTTGGGCCAAATCAAATGAAACTTACCATGTGAACTCCCTATGACAAAATGCCGGTGCACTTTTCCCGGTTTTTGGATTTGAGGCCTCGTCATGGGAAAAGGGGACTTAAGGTTAAATATAGTTTTTCTCTAATTTCTCCTAATCTAATGGTCAGAATTTGATGAAATTTCATATTTGAGTAGCAAATCAGATGCCCTTGACAATAAACTATTTAAAATTTGCGTATACAAAATATGTCATGCAAAAAGGGGGCTTAACATTTGTTGTGCTTTATATTAGCTCTGCATGGCATATATTTATTGTGACAATGCCTTATTCGGGGAGCATTGTCCGTTTCTGACGGCTCTTGTCTGACTAGGCTCCTATATTAATTTTTTCAAATGATTGTATTTATATGTAAATACGATATTGCTGTACTAACAGGGTTTCTACCAAAATGTCTTGTATTTTATGAGTAATTATGTCATGTCTTGTATTTTAAGATTAAATCATTTAAATATCTTTGAACACTAACACATGTTGCATTTTTAGCTCACCTGAGCACGAAGTGCTCGAGGTGAGTTATTGTGGTCACTTTTTGTCCGTCGTCCGTCCGTCCGTCCGTCCGTCCGTCCGTCCGTCCGTCCGTCCGTCCGTCCGTCCGTCAACATTTGGGGTGTTTACACTCTAGCATCCACAAAAGTTACTCAATCTTGATCAAACTTGGCCAAAACAAGTACGATCATAAGTTCTCGGACAAGTTCGATTATGGGCCTGATCGGACCAGAAAGTGCGGAGTTATCTGCCCTTGAATGTCAAAAAATGCTGTTTTTAAGTTTGTTTACACTCTAGCATCTACAATTATTGATCAATCAAGACAAAACTTGGACATAATGTTGGAGACCATAAGATCTTGGGTGAGGTCAATTTTCAGTCTGATCTGACCAGAAAGATGAGAGTTATGTGCCCTTGAATTGGGCAAAATTGCCACTTTTTTGCTGTATTCAAAAAAGAGTTAATCTAAGGGAAGGAACTCTGACACTACTTTTTTCAGTATAAGTAGAGTTATCTAGTTTCAGGGCTACAGATAAGTGGGGGTGAAGACATTCTAACTTTGTTATTTCAATTCCAAACCCTATGTTGTGGGTACTCATTTGAATAGTCTGGACAAGACGATACAAATGAGTACCCACAACATAGGGTTTGATGAACAATAACAGAACTATTACAATTGGAAAAGTCATCACTCCCTCTTATCTGGAGCTCTGTAGTTTGATAGAGGATATAAATAGATTTACACTCCATTACCAAACAACAAAATTTTAGCCTAGTCCAAAATCATAGGTGTTGCAGACGACAAGTTCCATTGAACAAAATTTAACATTTTTTGGTCTTTCTTGGTAGAAAACATTGTGGGTAATGAAGAAATTGCTGTCACAATGTTTTCCAAAGCCTTTATTTTGTGGGGCATCCAAAAGCGCCAATGTGTGGGAAAGTGTCAATCAAGACAAAACTTGGACACAATGTTGGGGACTATAAGATCTCAGATGAGTTTGATTTTCAGTCTGATCTGATCTGAAAGTCAAGAGTTACGTGCCCTTGAATTTGACAAAATTGCCATTTTCGGCCATTTTCAACCTTTTTTACACTATAGAATCTACAATTATTATTCAATCAAGACAAAACTTGGACACAATGTTTTGGACCATAAGATCTGGGATTAGATTGATTTTCAGTCTGATCTAATCAGAAAGTCAAGAGTTACTTGCCCTTGAATTTGACAAAATTGCTGTTTTTTTACTGTTTTCGACTTTGTTTACACACTAGAATCTACAATTATTGACCAATCAAGACAAATCTTGGACACAATGTTGGAGACTATAAGATCTCAGGTAACTTCGATTTTCAGTTTGATCTGATTAGAATGTCAAGAGTAATGTGCCCTTGAATTTGATAAAATTGCTGTTTTTTGCTGTTTTCGACCTTGTTTATACTCTAGAATCTACAATTATTTATCAATCAAGACAAAACTTGAACACAATGTTGGGGACTATAAGATCTTGGATGAGTTTGATTTTCAGTCTGATCTGATGAGAATGTTGAGAGTTATGTGCCCTAATAAAATTGACAATATTGCCATTTTCGGCTGGTTTCGGCCTTGTTTACATTCTAGAATCTACAATTATTGATCAATCTATACAAAACTTGGACACAATGTTGGGAACCATAAGATCTCATATGAGTTTGATTTTCAGTCTGATCTGATCAGAAAGTCGAGGGTTTTGTGCCCTTGAATTTGACAAAATTGTTGTTTTCGGCTATTATCGACCTTGTTTATACTCTAGAATCTACAATTATTTATCAATCAAGACAAAACTTGGATACAATCAGGGCTACAGATAAGTGGAGGTGAAGACATACTAACAATGTTTTTTCGAATTCAAATCCTATGTTGTGGGTACTCATTTGAATCGTCTCGATGAGACGATACAAATGAGTACCTACAACATAGGGTTTGATGATCACTGACAGCATTATTGCAGTTTGAAAAGTCACCACCCCCTCTTATCTGGAGCCCTGTACAATGTTTGGCACCATAATTTAGATCTCGGATGAGTTAGATTTTCACAACCTTATTGACCATAAGTTCTTTTTCAGTCTTAAAGTAATAAATATTAATTGAATTGAACAAAAGTGTTGCTCATATCATTTAGGTTCAGGTGAGCGATATAGGACCATCATGGTCCTCTTGTCATTTTGTTACCATCGCATGCAAACCCTTATTTGTGAACATGCATTTTCCTAGAGTGGCCCATTGTACAGATGATACATTTTCAGCAATTTATGTTTATTCATGTTTGAAATATTTAGAAAGGAGAAGTAGTTGGTATCTCAAAGCCGCAAGACCAGATTAACCCATTTCCAATCGAAAAAAAAATAGATTGTTCCAATAAGAAATCTACTGCAGACGACACAATAGTTATATTTAAAGAGAGAATCAGTGATTAATATATGATTGAAATATTGACACAAAAGGAGAAAATTCTGGTAATCAGCATTTTCATCTGCTGCCTCAATATTTTCTCAAGCCATTTCTATAAGGTTCGTTAAAAAAGTTGTTGTTTGGTTTGGGAAAGGGTTGAGGCCATCGTTCAGTCTGAATATAAAAGGCTGTTAATGTAATCCACTTACCATTAGATACCAAACACTTCTTGCGTCATCTGCGGCATTTTTAGCTCGACTTTTCGAAGAAAATGAGAGCTTATACTGTCCCCCGGGCGTCGGCGTTGGCGTCGGCGTTGCAACAAAGGTTAAAGTTTTTTCAAACATCAATAACTTCCATACTATCAAAGGGATTTGACCCAAACTTGGAATACTTATTCACCATCACACCCTCTACCTTACTATCAGGGCCCATGACCCTAGGACCACGCCATTTGGAGTTATGCCCCCTTTATACTACGCAACTTAGAAAGTCAAGCGCGCTGTCTTCGGACAGCTCTTGTTTGACTTTCTGTGACGGCGGAAATTGACAAAGGTATCCTGATTAAAAATCGGATAATCTCGTCAATCTCTTTTGTCATGGGTGACTCGGAAGTTGCATGAAGTGTTCAAGGTATGTAATCACGGTCGATAATCATGTGATACAATATTTTCAGAAAATCTTCAATAATTTTGTAAATACTGGACCGATTTGAATTCAGTTTGAAGCAGAGAATGTTGACAGATGTCACGCATAAGATGGGCGTGGTTGATTTATGAAAAGTCAACCGATAAAAAAGTTATTGAAGATAAACCAAAATTTTGCTTTATCTTCAATAACTTTTTTATCAGTTGATTTTTAGCTCCACTGGCCAAAGGCCAGCGGGCTATTGTCATGGCGTTGTGTCCGTCGTGCGTCCGTGCGTGCGTGCGTGCGTCCATTAACTTTTTCTTTAAACATCTTCTCCTCTTATACCAGTGGGCCAATTTTGACCAAACTTGGCAGGAATGTTCCTTGGGTGACCCTTTTCAAAACTTGTTCGCGAATTTTTGATTCGTCAAAAAATGTGGGCGTGGCAGTGTGGGGCTTATCAGACTTAGAGAAATCCTAAGAAAATTCTTTAAAAATCAACCATTGGGCCAATTTGAACCAAACCTGGCAGGAATGTGCCTTGGGGCATTCTTTTCAAAATTTGTTCACAAATTTTTACATTTGTCAAAAAATGTGGCCGTGGCAGGGAGAAAGGGGCTTATCAGACTTAAAGAAATCATAAGAAAATTCTTTAAAAATCAACCATTGGGCCAATTTGAACCAAACCTGGCAGGAATGTGCCTTAAGTCGTTCTTTTCAAAATTTGTTCACAAATTTTTACATTTGTCAAAAAATGTGGCCGTGGCAGGGAGAAAGGGGCTTATCAGACTTAAAGAAATCATAAGAAAATTCTTTAAAAATCAACCATTGGGCCAATTTGAACCAAACCTGGCAGGAATGTGCCTTGAGTCATTCTTTTCAAAATTTGTTCACAAATTGTTACATTTGTCAAAAAATGTGGCCGTGGCGGGAAGAAAGGGGCTTATCAGACTTAAAGAAATCATAAGAAAATTCTTTAAAAATCAACCATAGGGCCAATTTGAACCAGACTTTGCAGGAATGTTCTTTGAGTCTCTCTTTTCAAAATTTATTCACAATTTTTTACATTTGTCAAGAAATGTGGCCGTGGCAGGGAGGAAGGGGCTTATCAGACTTAAAGAAATCATAAGAAAATTCTTTAAAAATCAACCATAGGGCCAATTTGAACCAGACTTTGCAGGAATGTTCTTTGAGTCTCTCTTTTCAAAATTTATTCACAATTTTTTACATTTGTCAAGAAATGTGGCCGTGGCAGGGAGGAAGGGGCTTATCAGACTTAAAGAAATCATAAGAAAATTCTTAAAAAATCAACCAGTGTGCCAAATTGAACCAAATTTTGCAGGAATGTGCCTTTAGTCGTTCTTTTTAAAATTTGTTCACACATTTTTATAATTTGTCAAAAAAATGTGGCCGTGGCAGGGAGAAAGGGGCTTATCAGACTTACAGAAATCATAAGAAAATTCTTTAAAAATCAACCATAAGGCCAATTTGAACCAGACTTTGCAAGAATGTTCTTTGAGTCTCTCTTCAAAATTTATTCACAAATATCAAGATTTGGCTGCCGCTGTGTAAGGCTTACAAGAAATCATGGGATAATTCTACCACTGTAACCAGTGGAGCGATTCAGGCCCTCCTGGGCCTCTTGTTCAAAAATCCAACACGTCCAGCTTATTCCTGGCATTTTCCCACATTCTCTGTCTCAAGCCGAATTCAAATTGTACAAGTATTAAAAAAGATATTGAAGATTATCGGAAATTTTGAGTCACGTGATTATACACGGTGGTAATGATGGGATAAATAATCCTTGCATTTCCATTTGTGTATATCGTCCCCTTAATGCAAGAAGGTGCTAAGGGTATATATATTATATATACACTTAGCACCTTCTTGCATTCAGGGGACAATATGATCGAGGGCTAGAATGTCGGCCTTGCGACCAATAGGTTCCGAGTATGATCGCCGGATGCGACGGTAGTTCTTGGGGTTTTCATTGGCGAGAGTACAGCGTGGTGCAGATTCCAACTGTAATCAGAATTGAGGGGGATAACCTTAAGTTTAAATTGTGTTCACCGAATCGATGTGAAATACATAATATGTATTATCTTTAAGAATTAATGCTCTAGCCACCGCGATATGACCAAAGCAGTTGAAAGAGGCGTTGAACCCCATTCAACCAATTAAGCAATTCACTGGATTTCTGTCAGCGGGAAAAGCCCATTGGCCATGCGTCAGAGCATCGGTACACCCTAGCACTGGTGGTGAACTATTTTCGCTACAACAAGGTATAGATATTTTGCGTTTAAATGCGAGTTTATAGATTTTTGTTTTCTAATTACAAAGACGCTCCACGCTTTGGACGAGTTCACCACCAGTGCCCATAGACCACTGGCTGGGCAGCTTTTTCATAGAACATCTAGCGACGAGCAAGAAAATGCTGAAAATCAACATTTTTCTGCTTCTCTCATTATTTTGAATTATGTAGGCTATACAATGTATACATAACAGAATTTCAATTGTTATATCAAGTCGGCTGCAATGGATCTATCGAAAAAAATGTCGTATGGGAAAGGATTGAAATTCATAAAGATACATCCAATCCATGACAATTTGTTGTTCTGGATGTTATCTAGTCATAGATGATGTTTTCCTAGTGTCCATAAAGGGGGGTCATGCTAGATTATTTGGCATCAGAACTAAATGGGGGCTGTCCGAGATACACCACATAATGAACCCCTTTAAGTTAAATTCAAAAGCTGTCCCAGAAGGCAAAACTGAAGTTAATAAAGATGCTGAGTATCAGCATATGTTCTTGTTTTGTCTCAATGTTTTCCAAACTCTTTTCTATAAGGGACGTCAAATCCATGTCTTGATTGGGAATTGGTTAAATAAAGCAAAAAAAGAAAGGTGTTAAAGCGTCGGTAGCATGTTTTTCACCTTTTATCACATATCTACATAAGCAGTTTCGTACAGACCTAACACGTCGCTAGAAATGGAAGGGCGGATAGCTAGAAAAAGAATGACTTGAATTAGAGAGCACTAGCAATTTTACCCGTCTCGAAATTTGACCTTTGACCTCGATGACCTTGACCCCTCGATGACCTTGACCTATCCGGGGCTGCCCTCCACCTAATCCCGTCCCGTAACCCGTAAGCAATCCCGTCCCGTAACCCGTAAAAACGATACCCGTAACCCGTAAAAACAAATTTGACCTTTGACCTCGATGACCTTGACCTTTCAAAAAATGAACCCCTCAAGCTAATACCCGGGGCCGCCCTCCACCTTCGCCCCAAGTTTGGTGAAGATCGGCCCAAGGACCTGGGAGGAGTAGGGGAACAAACAGACAAACGGACAAACGTTGCTCAAATAGTATGATAAAAGAGCTGGGTGCGGATTTTTAGTGGACAGAAAAATCTATTCTTATGCGTATAACGCTGCTTTTCTGCAAAAACCTCGTAACAAGCTGCGGATACGAGTTTTTTTGCAGAAAACCGACGATAAGTGACCCAAATGACAAGATAGTTGTCCGGGACGACATGTCGAGCCCGTTGTTAACCCATTACCAGACGGCAACATTTTGGACTGTTCCCATTTGAAAGGTGTTGCAGACGACACTTTGAAGTTAATAAAATTTTAAAAATCTTTATTTTGGCGTAGAAAACCTTGTGGAAAATGAAGAAATTGCTTGTCACAAGCAATTTCTTCTTTTTCCTCGATGTTTCCTAAGCCATTGTATTTTGGTGAGCCAACAAGAGTCACTGTGTGGTAATGGGTTAAACTCTTGCGAATCAAAATTCAAAGTTAGAAAATATAGGCCTAATAACATTTATTGTACGAACAATGACACAAAGGTTAAAAGTGTTAGACTAACGGTTCTTGCAAATGGCATTTGTTCATAATGAGTTCTTTAAGAGTATGAAGTTTAAAGTAGCCAACATTAAAATGTACACTGTAGTAGATATAGCCTGAACAATAATTCAAAGTTGAAAACAACAAGGGGCGATAACTCCCAGTAGGCCGTCTGACAGCGATACAATTACAATACTTGCAAATGTCACTTCTTCCCAATACGATATGCAAGTGTATTCAGTTGAAATTGCTATCATGCATGGTCTTAGATACGATATTAATTAAACAGACTAAATACACAATAATTAGAAATAACAAAAGACATAAAATTAAGGATATCAGAGTTATGGTTCTTGGTAATGACACTTCACCTAAATGCTATCTATAATTGTATGGAAACACATGCTATCAACTTCAAAATCGGTACACTGACAAATCATACTGAGTAGAAGTGCCATTTGCGAGAACTTAATCTATAACGTTATCATTATTATATTCTTTGAGTTTAGACATTTTGCCGTTTATCATTTTTGAATTTTGCCGGGACATGTCCCCTTGGCTATACACGCTACAAATTTCCAACTTGATATACTTACAGATCACGTAAGAGAAAAATGTCATTTACAAGAAATCGAACTCTGAACCATAATGTATAGTACGCTAGCAAATTGAATCTTCATACATAAATGGCACCAACATCTAACTGTAGATCTATACACTTATAAAATTACATAGTGGAATATTGTAAATTGCAAGATCCATTACTCTAGATAGCGTCCTTACTTTCTGAGTTATTGTCCTTATTGTTAAGAAGGAACGCAAGATTGTACAAATTGGTCTTCCATTGGGAGTGAATAAATAATATTACACCATGGCATGTCGAATCTTTAGGATTGTAATAAACTCGAATTTATAACACACCTACAAATATTTTAAGATTTTGATAAATGTTTCAGATTATTTGACATGCTCTTTGATCGTAAAAATATCTCTTAACAATATTTCTTCTCACCAACAGGAAGATTACGATGAAGAAGAAGATCAGGGTTATGAATCTAACTGTCAGGTAAGTCAAAATTGTTTGTATTTGCTTTGTTTTCTTCAATGGTATGAATATTGCGTCTGTAAAATATATATCACATTGGATGTTATCATGTGCTACAGTCAACGTTTTGTATATCTCGTGGTATAGTCCGGCAACGATATTATGGCACATGTTTACATAATTTGCATTTGTAAACAACACAGTATTGAACTCCAAACTACTGCAAGTTTGCTTGAGATATTTCGAATCTTACAAATGTCTCGCTTAAGTTCACGATTCGAACCGGCACACGCAAAATTGTATTAGAAAATTGATATAGCAATTTCCCTTGTTTACATGAGTATACTTTGTAAACATGTGCCACAATAATCTTGATTGGACTACACATTTAAATACATCGTGGCGTTTGATCTGTTTGTTGTAAGCCATACTTAGTCATGAAAACGTGCGAACATCTGCAGTCGACCTGACTTTAACCCATTACCACACAGTGACTCTTTTTTACGCCATACAAGTTAATGACTTTGGAAAACATTGTGAAAATGAAGAAATTGCTTGTGACAAGCAATTCCTTCATTTCCCATTATGTTTTCTACCCCAAATAACCAATCTTTTTCAATTTCATTTCCTTGAAATTGTCATCTGCAACATCTTTGAACTTTGAGTAGTCTAAAATTTTGTCGTTTGGTAATGGGTTAATTCCATAGAGCTGCCAAATAAGATTTCATTTTGTTGTGACTATGAAAGCCATGTAAGCAAAATAAGAAAACGGTCGACCATAACCAACATTTCCGCTTTTACCTCAATCATTATTGTCATCGGTCCATATTTTATACAAATATCTTGTTTCTACCATCGTCCTCTGCAACAAGCTGCAACAGAATAAACCTAAGTCGTTTGGAAAAGGATTAGCGAACGGGTTTCATAATAAGTGAGCGATGTTGAGAGAGGCAAACGCTATACTTCATTTTTGAAATGCCATTTCTGCTTGTTGGGCACGATATTCGAAGGTCAAGGATTCAATTTCCACTTTGTTCAGATCTTAAGGATCAGCGTGGGGTTAGGATCCTTGGCTTGCGGAGATGTTGATGAACAAATACATTCTTTGACAACGATTATGGACGAAATAGACATGCTTGACAAAAGTCTTCGTGAACGTGATAAAATTATAAACTATTTGTCGGTCAGGATCTTGAAGAATTGTTCGTAAAGCATTTGAGACCAACATGAAAGCACAGTTCGATCAAGAGTATTTAGATCCATGCTGTTCACAAATGGCTCCTTCAAAACCTGTACATGGCAACTGCAATACATTTGCATGAACCATGATCGGACTACACTTAGACACATAGGCCTACTTATCTGAAAACATGGTTGTCAAATATGCTTTAAGGGCTTTTCTCCAGATTCTGACTATATTTGTGTGGCTTATGTATTTATATACTAGCATGATTTGATAACCTTATGAATGTCTATTCTAATACCGAATGTTATTGATGATTTTTGATTATACGTTCACCGATTCGACAAAGACTGGCAAAATGGCAGGGGTGACACCAACCTGTCTAACTACAAGTTTAAATTCTCCTCGCAGAGTGATCGTTCGTTGCTCTTCACATATCATCTCTGCAAGGAGCTACCTGCGCTAGAGTCTACGAATCGTGGTCTACCGAATGATAACGTCTTTAATTAATTACATTATAACTGTATTATCCATTGGAGAAAGAAAATATTATTCTGTGTGCATCTGGAGCGGTCTCAATTTTAAGTATGGGTCTAATGGGACTATTTTCATAATTCTTTCATAGTCTTCCGCATCCCTTGACAGAGGCGAAATGATAGAGCCTCTGTGAAAGAGAGTGACAAGTTCACCTTTAAAATTACACAACAATTCATCGGGTTGGCCGAGACATAGTTACGCCTCGTCCAATCAGACGGTTTGTACGTAAACTTTGCTTAAGACAATCGATTTAGAAATGTTGATAAATACGGTTCCAGATATGTATGCACAGTGTGCTGGCTTCTATATGATCCATATTCTCATCTTCGCGAACAGCATGTCCTTCGAAATTGTTAGGCTTTACAAAAACATAAAAAACGACCGATATGTTGCACGAGAGGAATATCTGTTTATGAATATAGGGGTTAATTTTGTGCTGTGAATAGACATATTTAAGCTGTATCATATAAATCGTCGGTGTTAATATACAAGAGGCCCGGGATGGCCCTATATCGCTCCTGCCAAGTTCGGTAAAAATTGGCCAATTGGTTCAGGAGAAGATGATTGAAGAACTTGTTGACCGACAGACAGACGGACAACGGACGGTGAGTGACCACAATAGCTCACCTCGAGTACTTCGTGCTCAAGTGAGCTAAAAATCTCATAACTGTAGCTCACTCAACCTGTGTTTATGATGTTTTAGAATAACACGGACAGTATTCTTGATAAAATCGATCCCTGTTTAAAATTTATTTTTGTAAATACCGTGTAATAGTGACATGATATTGTTTTATCGTAATAATTGTTCATTTTTGCGAGCAAGTTTTGCTGTTGCCATATTAGGATGTTTCTGGAAATAATCTAATAAACCGGAAACTCGACTGTTTTTTCAGCATCTTGCAATATTTTCGTCTTGGTGTTCAGCATCGTACATAATGTTCAACTTTGCATTGAGCTTTGTTTTTCTTGCAGGAAAAGGAGTCTCGATTTTTACAATATATTTAATCGCTTAGCAGCATTGTGTATGGACATTTAGCCTTGGCCATTTTCTAATAAAATTATATGCATTTGTAAAATTTATTTCTTTACATGGAATTTTCATCATTTAATCTGTCTTTTTTATTTTAGTAAGTCATATGACAGATTACGGATATAGGAACATTTCAGAACTTGTGGTTGTAAAAAAGACTTTGTTTAGAGCCTACTTGATAATTTCCTCTGTTTAGCAAAGGAAAAAAAATCATTCAAATCGTTTAATTTCAATTCATTTTCTGTAACAGTCTTTAACATTTGTCGTACATAGCAGCTTCACAAATGTTAATGCATAGGCCACTTTATTCGTTGTCGCAATGTCGTAAATATTTGTTAATAGTGATACATACATGTAGTCTGCATCTTCGGAAACCCCAGGGACCTCCCCATACGGTACACCGAATCGACCAATGGAACGATTAGGTCCTCGGGAATCCAGAAGTCTTCGTATACGCTCTGCATCGACAATGAAGCCTATCGTACGGGGAATATCTGGGGTCGTATTCACCAATATTTCTAAAATTGATTGATTAAATCTAAATAACATTAGAATCAATCTGGTTGTACGAGCTGTAAGCCTATGTCTCCGCCAATCGGATTGATTGTTGTGTAATTCTAAAGGCATTCTTTAAATTTACCCTTTCCCAAACAACAAGATTTTAAGACTATCCTATTTAAAAGTTGCTATATACAGCAAATTTAATATTAAAAAGGAAGGGATTTGTGTACAATATAACACATAAAATATTGGGACAAAAGGAGAAACTGCTGGTTATCAGCAGTTTCTTCTTTTGTCTCATTGTTTTCCCAAAGTCTTTTCTATTATGGACGTCAAAACCCTGTCTTGTTTGGGAAAGGGTTAAACTGGTTGGTGAATACCACCCCTGGGTTTTTGAGATGGCAGAATCTGTAAATTATCAGCCGCCTTTGGCTTAAGCTTGCCTGGTAGATGTATATGTAATGTTGTTGTTGACTTTGTCTACGTTATTTGCAGGCGGAATCTTCCAGCGACCCTCAAAGAGTTTACGTTCAAAAAGCAACACTAATTATGAAAGTGAGTCCTTTTGTTAGATGTTGACAAATTCATGGATCGGGCCG
The DNA here is from genome assembly GCA_963680895.1 of Fragum sueziense. Lineage (NCBI taxonomy): Eukaryota > Metazoa > Mollusca > Bivalvia > Cardiida > Cardiidae > Fragum > Fragum sueziense. The sequence continues at coordinate 41,819 of CAVMGG010000963.1, read as the reverse complement.
GTTTGTTAATTCGTCTTTTGCAATTGATTTTGATGATGCACACACCATTTGTTACATCGTTTCCAATGTGTACTTACTTCTAGATTTAATATTAAGATACCAAGAGCAAGAACAATAGTTTATTATAAATCAGGTTTGGACACAGCGGTCCGTCACCGTAAAGTATGATTGCAAATACACACAAAAAACATGACATACACGATATAAATAAAAATACATAGAAGATGAAATAAAAAGGGCAATTTGTATGACAAAAGATGAATTCAAAAACGGTCTGATTCACTTGGAAAAATCAAATTGTATAGAATCTTGAAAGGGATACCTTTACGGTGTTCTAAGAATTAGATTCTTTCCTCACTTTCATTGCTGAAAAATGTGCATTGTGCAAGCCGTTAGGAAATATGCTCAATGTACGCAATTGCCAGCACATATACATATCATTATAATAAAAAATGTATTATTGTGGATTTAACAACTGCTTCTTAGACTATGTATACTTAGCTAGGATATGTATCGTATGTACGTGCATTCAAGAGATGGTATTATTTCTAAATCTAGATTTCATAAATCGAACAGAAATAGATCTATATGTGCATGTTTGAATTGTTTAGGCGAGCATTTTTGCACCAATTTATTTTAAGATTTCTTTTCATCTTTATTGCTATTTTTGTATGCTCTTTTCGGCGTGCTGAAAAAAAAAAGTTTACTACTTGTTAGCATATAAACGAGTTGATTATTTTGCTGATTGGTTTTTTATTCGGTTATTCCATTCGCTAGCTATATCGATACAATGATAGACCTATATAAAATTCTGAACCCTGAGTTTGCCCAAGGATGAAGGCATGAATTCTCCGAATTAAAAACAACAATCCATAATTATCATCAAATTGAAGCATTGATCATTAACGCATGTTTATGTCTTGTGCAGAAAAATAATGTAGGCTATAGAAAGATTTGTAAGAAACAATTCAAATAGCATTTGAGCATCCTCGGAAACCCAGCGGTCATAGCTACGCTACATGTAGCGTAGCTATGACCGCTGGGTTTCCGAGGATGGCATTTGAGTTAATTACCGGAAAATGAAGAATTTACGTATTTTTGACGCATGCGGTCGTATACTCTGATCACTCTTAAGACATGTAATACGCGTCTGAGTTCCGAATTGGACTGTGTGCATGAGCAGGTTGATTGTATTCCATGTTAGTAGTCGCAAGAGCACTTTTCCATGTTCGGCTCACATGTATGTACATTTTATTAATGTTGTTTTCATCAACAGCCACAAACCGTAGAAAGTTCACCGGAAAGAAAGAAGAGTAAACCACCACCTTCTATGGCGCCTCCAGCTGCGCCCCCTAAACGTATGAGTTTGGACGAGTCCAAGTTAGAAGAGGAATGGGATAGTCTGCCATCGTGGAAAAGGGAGGTACTTATGAAAAGAGGTGGAGCTCCGACAAACTGGGGTGACGAAAGAGAGGAAGTCGACGAATGAACATGAACTTCAAACGATTTACTTGACGAAACTTGTGATTTTCAGTACATTGACGCAAATAGATTCGTTCATGCTTTGTTTCTATCGTACCATTTCTCGTTCAGAAGCACCTTAGCGCATGCGCGGTCTAAGCCCATTACCTCCCCTGATATTGCTTCGTCTTTACTACCACATGAAGTACTATCAGAGTCTGTAATCAGTGTAAGCTCGTGCATACGCTACAAAGCTTCCATACGGAAAATGGTACGATGGAACAAAGCTTGACAAGGTCTAAAAACAGTTTATTTGGTTAAAGTGTAATTTCTGTACTACTTATAACAGAATTATGTTCGGTATCAAAATTTGTCAAATGAATTGACTTTGCTTTAACCGCATAAATATGATCGTGGTATTAAGCCATATTTAACAAATTCGCTGCGTACAGAATGTTAATTAACGACTCCGTGTTAATGAAAATTATTTTTGGCGATCTCTTGAGGCTAGTGGTAAGCAACATGCAATTTTAAATATTCTCAACTTTTATTACATGTAATGGTTTATTTCTTTACATAAATATTTGTTTGCTTAGATCACCATCATCATTCCCGGAAATGTGTTCATGTTTGGTCATTCATAATTGTATAATTATATCATCTCATCCACCATCAAACACTTGGTGCAACTTTGCCAGTATCCATGAAATTGGAAACTGAAAGGGTTGTCCGGATTATGAGGTGTACAATTTCCATCCATTATCAGATATCAAACACTTCGAGAAACTTCGGGCGTCATCAGTGGCAACGGAAATTGACGAGGCTATACCTCGTCAATTTCCATTGTCACGTATGACGCCCGAATATACACGAATATTATGGTTTCTAGATCTAATGATGGATGGAATACCTTGAAAAGCTGTAGAAGAATCCGCGTTACACCGTCAATATTATCATGGAAACATAGACACTTGGATTCAGGAATTCTAACAACTTACAAATAATATAGTCCTGTATAATATAAATAATGAAATGGTCGGACAGCGTTCATTTTGTTGGGAACGGAAATGAACTTTGTATCCCTGGTTTTCTTCGCAGGATATGTCTCACTTATAAGAGAGTGGAACCAGGGGTACAAAGTTCATTTCCGTTCCTAAAAAAATGGCCGCTGTCCGACCTTTTCATTATTTATACTATACAGGACTATATTTTTGTAAGTTGTTAGAATTCCTGAATCCAAGTGCCTATGATGGAAAACGACAAAGTGACACAAAATATTTGGGATGTAATGATATATTGAATACCAAATTGTTAAGCGTGCTTTGACATTACATATTTCTCTTAATTCAATATTGAATTGAATTGCTCTCTGAAAAACAACAACCATAGCTCAGATTACTCTCTTAATCAATAGACCCCGGCTTTGGAGAGTAAGCTCAGATATGAATTGAGACAAAGTGAAACCCTTCTTTCAAGAGCGGGGATCTGGTAAATATACAATTACCCTTAAATATTGGTTTGACTTTGGTCGTATTTAGAGGTCTATAATTGTAGTATTCGTAGTGGTGGCGAAATCATTTCACTGAATTTCCTAAGCATAAAGTAGAAAGTGTATGCGTACGATTTGGCTTACTATGTATGTCTGTCTCGCTGCCGTACATTGTTCGAATTAAGGACCTTGAACTGTTCTACGGCAACGGTGCCAAGGGCTTATCATATTTGCAAAATGTACATTAATTACAGTGAGTTTTCATACGTATTCATCGAAAACGAGCAAATCCACTATTGTGGTTTTACCATTATCTGACCGTCTATCCATCCGTCTGTCTTCTCTATTATCTTTGCAACTGACTACAAACATACATCCTGTTGTTAATATCGTTTAGTGTATTTGGGCTTTGTTGTTTTTAAAGTTGTTTTAAAATCAAATGTTGTGATGGTAAATTTCGCTGCTTTTCTTCTAAAACATCTTAACTGCAGCTTAAAACAAGTTGCAGTTACGATTTTTTCAAGAAACGTGGCAATTTGGAATACATGTACTTATATGTGGACGCAAAACTTTTTGATACATTTTGTGTATAAAAGTTATACGGTAGGAGCTTTATGTATGTGTGCTTTAAACATTTTGTGAGCTTTATACATGTATACGCGTTGGTATATAACTTTTGTCGAACGATCTTTCTTCATTAAGGAAGTCTAGGTTCGCGCGACGTCGGAATTATTCGGGCGACGTCGAACACATTCGGTGGTGGAACTTTCCACCGCCGAATGTTTACGACCGCGCCCGAATAAGTTCGGATACGTAACGACGACGATCGAAAAACAATCCGACGTTTTATGAATCCCAAAATGACCACTTTACAGGTATTCTACCTTAAGATAAGGTTATTGATATGATGTTACTTATTTTACGGAAGTCCATTGCTAATGAGATTCACATAACGCTGGAATTGTTTGTTCGACGTCGGTACGTATATAGGACGTAGTCGGCGACGTCCTAAACATTCAGCAGTGGCTTTTGTCTCAATATCTGCTACATTTTATTCGTCCATATTTTCTATGTCTGAATCATTTACTTTGTCGTCTGAAAAGGCTTTAGGTCTAAAATTGGACAAGTCTGAATGTTTGTTGTTTTTGGTAAAATTTAAGAAAAGTAATGTTTAATAATTTGAGCTGGGATCTGGAAAAACGTCCCTTATAGCATATGAGACAGTCATGTGTCTAGACCAGTCTGTGCATAATAAGTGTCTGGTTGTGGTCCATGTTGCTCTGTTATAGTTGCCATGGGTCATGAGGAAGCTATCTTCGAACAATATGGTTCTTGATCAGACTGCGTGTATACGCAGGCTGATCTGGAACCATGTTGGGCTCAAAAGCTTTAAGGGACCTTTTCCGGATCCTGGCTCATTTATAATTGAGTCAGGATCTGGAAAAAAAGATTCCTAATGGCTTTTGAGCCCAACATAGTTCCAGATCAGGCTGCGTATACACGCAGTCTGATCATGAACCATGTTTTTCTCATATAGCTTCTTGGTGACCTGTAGTAATAATGAGGCAGCTTCACGGATCCTGATTAGACTGAACTTAGGCACAGATTTATCTGGAAACATGGTAGCCGAAAATGCTATAAAGGCCCCTTTTCCAGAGCCCGGCTCATATACATGTACGTAGATGATGGATGGAAGGAACGCTCTTTGTACATTATTTTTGAATCATTATTTGTCATTATTTTCAAATAAAGATGAACAAAAACACGGTCCTTTTTGTTGTATCAGAGAATTTCCCAAAAATGAATGAGTGAAATTCGTAAAGAGGTGTTCCTTATTCTACGAAAACCCACGTATGAATCATGTAGCCTACCAAACAAGACCTCGTTTTGACGTCCCTAGCAGTATTTTTTTTTTTTTTTTTTTGAAAACATTGAAGCAAGAAAAGTGAATGCTGAAATATGCAATAATTATTTCCCTCTTTCGCTTCAATATTTTTGTTTCTATAATGTACTCAATAATCATCTTCTTTATGAACATCCATTATGTTGTTTTCAAGGGCTTTCGAATGAAAACAGTCTCAAATTTGGCTGTTTTGGGGAATCTGTTAATAAGGATGGGTCTGTGTAAACGTTTTCGCAAACGACACAAACTTAGACTAGTCTAAAGTGAAAGGCGTAATAACGATGCCTTAGAAGAAGAAGGACGTAAGTGAAAAAACATAGTTTTGAGAAAACTGGAAAAACAGTTTTATTTCAAAAGGAAAAAAGAACAAACGACCCTTTTCTATAGCCAAATTGGTCAGCATGACAAGTTCAAATGTCTGTGAAATTTGCACCATATGTAGAGCTTGAAATGCCCTTTCCAAAAAATGTATGCATCATAAAAGGTCGTAAGTACCACTTACGACCTTATTCTTCTAAGGCATCGGTAATATGATATCAAGAGTTATTTTCCAACACAAGTTACGAATTATTCAGTGTACACAAAAAAGGATGCTGGTAGCTAAAGACCGCTGTCTAAGGTTATGAACTCTATCAAACAACACATGATATTTGACTGTTTGAAATTCGAAAGCTCTCACAGACGGTAAAATGGGTGCTTAGAAAAAAAAGCATTTGAACCAATGTGGTACACAAAATATTGAGACAAATATTTTTCAATGAAGTAAAGAAAATATAGAGACAAATGTTTTCCCATGCCTTTCTATGAGGGGCTTCAAAACCTGGCCTTTTTCTGGAAATGGTTAATTTAGTGCTTCGCATCAAGTGCATAATACGATTAGAATTTGTTATTCTAATCGACTAAAGTATTCAAAATTTAAAGTTGGTAGTTTTCTGTTTGGATTTTTTTTCTGAATTCCCTTTCCAAGGGTATCCGTTTCTGTGGAACGTGTGATATATTTGTCGCTTTTCTACGAAAACCTCGTATCTGCAGCTTAAAACAAGCTGCAGATACGAGGTTTTTGCAGAAAAGCGACGATATTTGTCCTAATTGACATTTATGCAAGCTACTGACTTGAAACTTAAACAAAGCCCGACCGCAAGAAAATGTAATAAAGTTTGATAAAATTCAATCCTTTACAAGAATTGAATTATCACATTGGCCTCGAACGGTTATCTCTTTCCATAGATTGTGAATTTTAATTTCAACCCGTTTTCAAATCAGCCACGTACGTATTAATAACAGCTTTGTCGAAGGTTTTCTGTCAATGTTGTTGTTGTGTCAAATGAATCGCTGTCGTGATAATTGTAATTGTTTATCGTTAAACAACAATGGAAAATAGTGTATATCTAACAGGAGCGCATATAGGCGGAGGCCTGGAAGCCTATGCTTCAACATAGGCCTAATTATTTTACAAAGTACAAACACAAAGATGTTGCAGGCTACAATTTCAAGTGAATGTATTTTTACGTTTCTGGTCTCTCTGGTCAGAAAACATTGTGGGAAATGAAGGAATTGCTTTTCACAAGCAATTTCTTCATTTTCCACAATATTTTCCGGAGCTTTCCTGTATTGGGGCATCACAATGCGTCAAATGGACTCGACAATATGCCTTTGGCTTCAACATTACAAGATTCCTGGCTTAGCCACTGTCTAATGTTGAGAGAAAGGAAGATCAAAGCCCAGCATTCCTCCATTCTTCAGATGGTTTGTGAGCTGTGGCTTCTCTATTTTATTGTCTGCATCACCTCTAGTATTAAATTCTGACATTTTACATGCAAAATACCAGTAATATGAAATGGCATGCAATATAAATGCGTCTACGTTTTGATGTCAAAACCAAGAAATTGTAAACTAATGTTCTCCAATTGTCCAAATCGGTTTATTCAAAATCAAGACCGATCATTTTCTATGAAATCATAATTCATCGCTCCCTTGGGCCGCTCTTAAGCGACGCTTTAAATTCATTTGGACGAATAGAACGACAATTTTGAGATATTCCCTGACAGCGGATCTCTATCACTAGGGGGCGCCTCGTGAATAATTCAGAGGCACGGTATAAAACCGAATTAAATTTGATGGACGATGACGTCGTATGATAGGAATTAATAAAACGATGTCGTTTTCATGAAGCGAGAAACATCTTTCATAATGGCAGAACGAAATTCCGTGTTCATGTGAGACCATTAGATCGACAATTCATTTCCGGGTAAAGGCAAAAACGAGTGTAGATCCAGTTAGATAGTTCAAGGTAGTCTAGCCCTAATGAGATTCGCGCGACGTCGGAATTATTCGGGCGACGTCGAAAATATTCGGCGGTGGAACTTTCTACCGCTGAATGTTTATGACCGCGCTCGCATTAAGTTTGGATACGTACCGACGACGCCCGAAAAATCCGATGTTTTATAAATCTAAAAATGGTCACATTACGGGTATTCTACCTTAAGCCAACGACAATTGAAATGTAGAGCCGTGAAAAAGAAACTAGTTCGAGGAGAACATAGTTATTAATCGAATGGGAATTAGAAGCAGAATGTAGCTGAAGAACACATGTACGTGGTCACAAACTCGATTGGTTTGATGTATACTTTTAACAATTAGAAAAAAGAATCTATTAGTCTACTAGATTCCTTTTTCAATTTTGACTCACAGACAATGTTTTGGTGGCTAAATTGTTAGCTCACCTAATTCCACTTGATTGTCGTGTCGTATGCCGCACATTTCAATTTTGGAAGAGTCTCAAAGTTTGTCGTATTTGAAAAAGTAAACCCTTTTACAGAATAGCAATGAATGACATGGCAGGGCATCTCTAGCCCTTAGCAGAGATGCTCTGCCAGGTCATTTATCGTGAGCTGTAAATACAGACCAGACGAGTCATACGAGCATTTTACCGTCCAAACTGTTGTGTTTTTTTTTATCGGGCAAGGAATTCATCAGTGGAACAGTTCTAAAGTGACAGGAAAAGACTCTATCCGTCTTTGAAAGCCTTAATTACCACGAACTTCAGACTTGTCCAAATGCAAAGATGTTGCAGACGACAATTTAAAGTGGATACAATTTTAATTCTTTGTGTTCTTTTTGGGTAGAAAACACTGTGGGAAATGAAGAAATTGCTTGTGACAAGCAATTTCTTATTTTCAACATTTTCTCCGGCGCAGTTTTATTGTTGGGCGTCAAAAAGCGGAAAAGCCGTACCAATTGTTGTTGTATTCTATCGGGCAAGGAATTCATCTGTTGAACAGTTCTAAAGTGACAGGAATAGACTCTATCCGCCAAGCCTTAATTACCGCGAATTTCAGACTTGTCCAAATTCAAAGACAATCTAAAGTGGATAAAATTTTAATTCTTTGGGTTCTTAATGGGTAGAAAACACAATGGGAAATGAAGAAATTGCTTGTCACAAGCAATTTCTTTATTTTTCACGATTGTTTTAGACGCAGTTTCACTGCAGCTTCACTATGTGGTAATGGGTTAAGTCGACGCAATTTTTGTTTTTCTTTTTTATCGAGCAAGGAATTCATCAATGGAACAGTTCCAAAGTGACAGGAAAAGACTCTATCAGTCAAGCCTTAATTAACGCGAATTTCTTTCATTGCCGGGTAATTGATTGGAAAATTGGCGTCCTTCTTAGCATTCATTATCGAAGATTTTTTTCTATCAAAGAAAAAATGGCGTATCACTAATTAGAAGCGATGGGCGAAATAATAATGCCAGAGATTATAGCTACTTTGGCACAATGTACCAATAGCAATATAATTCTATCCTAGAAGTTGAAGTAATATCATGATCAGGAAAATGTATCAATATGTCAAAGATAAAAACAAAAAAAAAAAAAACAAAACCAAAAAAAAAAAAAAAAAAAAACAAAAAAAAAAAAAAAAAAAAAAACATGTACGGTATCTCTTTAAATTATTAGCAATTTCTCCTCTTGGCTCAATACTTTTGTTCTATATTATACACGAATTCTTTCTTTATTAACATTTATTTTTCCGTCTGCAGCATCTTTGAATTTGGACCTGTCTGAAATTTTGTCGTCTGGTGATGGGTTGAAATAGCAACAACAAAACAACAGCAACGCCAAATAAGGTTCTTTTCACTGATCATTATCGTAACATTCACAAGGTATAACCTGATGTTCGCAACTGCAGTTACGCACGTCCAATATGGCGGAGGGACAAAAAGGTTAGTTTTACAAGCATCGATTTCAGGCACTATCTCGATGCGTTTGATATATTTTTTGACGAACTTGATCAATAATAACCATGTAAACAATGTCACACTTTCTTTATTCTGATATATTTATTTAGTAGGTCATGATCAAACTCCACACAGCGACAATGCCTTACATTATCACTGCAGGCATATAAATCACGTGACCATGGTGAATGCCACGTGATATCGTAAAGACGGCGGAAATTTATTTATATTTCTGAAATCATTTTTTAAATCCAAAAATATTTTTTATTTTGATTCATGTCTGACATCCCATATTCTTAAAACATCACTTAAAGCATGTTTACTTTTTTAAACAAAAATCAAATTAAAAAAAATCAATTACCTGAAATCTTGGTAACTCAAGCTGTGCCGGCAGAGATCTCCCTAATCCAAATTAAGGGGAGATAACTGCGAAGGAGATTGGGTCATGATGTGTTACATGATGTGCGTAACTGTAATACTGTAATTAACCTATTTTCAAGTAACAGTTACGCACATCATCGTGATTTTTGAAAGCTTTATTACAGCTTTTATACTAACCTAAAAAAGTAAATTATGATTCAAATTCCTTTTATTATAAGCAAACATCGTACTGGTGAAGAAAACTGAACGAATAACACGTTCAGTTATACAAATAAAGCTTGAGAATTATTCCCCTAATTTTGAAGTCGCCATATTGGATTTGCGTAACTGCAGTTACGAACATCAGGTTATACCCCATGAACATTGAGAGTAACTGTAGTTAGGATAACTTATTGCCAGGCGAATTTTGTTCTCTTTTTGTGATTCGAATCCTTAACTCGTCGCTATTCTTCGACAATCTGGTAACTGTACACAGTTTGTTGTAAGCTGCAGTTACGTTGATTTCTAAGAAAATCAGCGATATATTTGTATCTATCATCAAGTTTATCTTTTATAAAGGAAATGTCTTGAGCCCATTAAAATGTATAAAAAGGGGGAATGAAAACTATCTCCCATAAACCTGTCTTTAATTGAATAATATTCTATTCTACAGATTGCTCAAATATGTACATTTTGTCACAATTTGCCACAACTTGACAGCAATGTCGAGAAAGGTCTCCATTGATGTCATTGGATAATTAAATTAACCCTTTTCACTAGGCTTTATCGCCCATAACGAAATGATTTTGAAACACTTCAGGGAAAGATGTAACATTATACGTCTTTTATACGTAACGTGCGATTTTCATGTTGGCCTCCCGATGAGTTCTCGGTTACAACATCTAAATACGAACATTTCTTTAAAAAAAAGCATAGACAATGTCCATATAGCACGTTAATTTGTTCTTTAGAAATAGGCTACCTACATGCACGTAGTCTTTTAAAATCTATCCGCTAGTACCAGTTCGAAAAATTGTGTCACTTAGGAAAAGGTACATGTAAACATTTTTGTTTTTGTTTTACATAATTATTTACAAGTATCTGCAACTGAATTTTCCTGTTTGGTTCAGCACAATCTTTATTGTAATCTGGGAACTGGTTAATTGACTTAATTCCGACGCGGAAAAGAATATTGTTCGGGAATATCGCCTAATTTGGAAAATCTCCGAGAATCTATTAAGAAATCTGAGCAAAATGTCTAACACTAATTACTCTAGTGGCCTTTTGTCTTTATTAATTCGTCAACGGATTTCCACAGAGTGCGTCCCTCAATTTAGAGGGAAATTGAAAGTAAACAAAACCCAGTATAAGAAAGTTATCTTCAAAATAAGTTTATACCTTTAAACAAAAAGAAAACAATAGCAACATCCTTCTCTGTTTGTTTGTCGTATGGTCATTTTCTTGAATTTCTGGTTTTGATGTCTCTTATAGAAAATGCTTGGGAACATTGAGGCTGGCTAAAAAAGAAAATGCTGATAGTCAGCATTTTTTCATTTTTTTTTTGCAATATTTTATATGTAAGATACACTTTTCTACTTTTGTCTTCGCCATTTTTGTTGCCATCATCAGCTTCACGCAGTTTGGGAAAGTGTTCAATTTCAAAGACCGTTTTTTGCAACATTGACATCGTACATGTAATAACTAAAATTTCATTATTCCCCGTTTTCTCGAAAACATATAAACATTGAATGTAGTCTATAGAATTATATAGTAAACATTTCTCTCAAGCCCACTAAGGACGATGTCCCGTTTCAAATATCACAAGACTACAAGAAGTGACAGGTTTAAACGACATTTTAATGGGAGTCCCCAGTTTTTCTCGCAACCGCAGCAACTCGGCCCAAGGGAGATAATTTTGCCTCTTTTTCACAAATTCGACATGACGTAACTTGTCTAAGGGAGGGCTTTATATTGATAAGCTCCCTCTGTGACAATTTGAATCAATGTAAAGCTCTGCTGCCGATTTCTTCAGGGAGATTCACTGAAATTTACTGCTTGTAGGAAATAAAGGTACCAAAAACGAAAACATGGAAATAACATTGTTAATAAACATTATGCATTTTCGCTTTTGAAATTCATTAATTACTTTCGGTGAAAATGGTATAACTATATAACAATAATAATAGAAAATGTATAACCAATACAACTGTTTTCCTGTTCTGAAATATTTATACACAAATGTGAAAAAAACCATATATCCAATTTATTTCATTTTCCGGCATATGAGAATACAATGCGATTGGCCAATAAACAAATACACCACGAATATGCATTTGGAACACCTCGGATAATTCTATCAAAGATCGAATCATCGACTCGGAAGTATGTGTATGAAGAAATGCTAAAAAAATCGCATTTCGAAGCCGGAAGTTATTACGTGTCATAAAGTAGTTTTCGAGGTCATCCAAATGAACAACCATGGCAACTTACTGGACTTGCAGGGTGAAATCATTTTAAAAAGAGAAGACACTGGAACTGCATACAATGCATTTCAGTATCTTTGACGCTTTATTGTTGACATTACTCAGGGGCAAACATTTTCTGTTGTTGTTCTATTCTATATTATTCATAATCTGAAAGTAGATCCACGATTTACATCCAAGGTAGGGGCCTATGATTCGACAGAATTGCCCGTGGTGTTCCAAATGCACGAATATGGTAAACAAGACAATGCAAACTAGTCTGAATGGAAGTGAAGAAAATTCAAGGGAATGTTGCGTATTCATAATTAAGAAACAATTAACATTATGTTCATTTAAAGAAACAATTTACATTATATTCATTTCACCGGGTCAATTACGCCCCAGTTTCTCTTTGAGCGCCTTCACAGCTCGTGTCTATTGGTAAACGTACAATTACGGTAAGACCAAAATACAAAGATTGGCTCTTACGATTATTTTGCATTAGCTCACTAAAACGAAACAAATATTCCTAGAGCACGTGCCGCGAACGCTGTGCGTCTGTTAAGACATGCGGCGACTAGAAGTTCGATTCACTGTAACTTTACTACAGTCCCTGATGTTTTGTGCCAAAAGAAAAACTGGATACCAGCATTTTTGTCATTTCTCTTATACTGATTTAAGTTATAAAATGCGAATATTCTTATTTTTACACAAAAAAATATTGGTAATATAATATGGACGAACTTAGTCCCAATGCTCAATTAAACGTAAACCTCGCGGGCACGTTCCATTGACACAGTTCGTCTGTTCCGACCCGCGGTGATTATCGGGATGCACTGACAGTGCCTTGCCATTAGGAGCCCTCATAGTAAACTTGCCTTTAATTGGATAACTTAGTGAAGTCCAGAAAATATAGAGGCAAAAGGAGAAAATGCTGTGTATCAGCATTTTCTACTTTTGCATCAATGTTTTCCAAGCATATTCTATCAGGGACGCGAAACGCGGTCCTTTTTGGGAACGGGTTAAACTAAAATCTCGCGGGCACGTGCCATTGACACAGTTCGTCTGTTACGCCCCGCGGTGATAAGCTGGATGCACTGGTAGTGTCTCACCCTAGAGAGCCCTCATAGTAAACTTGTCTTAAATTGGATAACTTGGTGTAGTCCAGAAAATATTGAGGCAAAAGGAGAAAATGCAGTGTATCAGCATTTTCTACTTTTGCATCAATGTTTTCCAAGACAATTCTATCAGGGACGCGAAACCCGGTCCTTTTTGAGAACGGGCTAAACTAAAACCTCGCGGGCACGTGCCACTGACACAGTTCGTCTGTTCTCACCCGCGGTGATTAGCTGGATGCACTGGCAGTGCCTCACCCTAGAGAGCCCTCACAGTAAACTTGTCTTTAATTGGATAATGTTTTAGGGAAGGTTTGCCACCCAATATATCTGTAGAGGCATGTGAAAAGGATTTTAAACTTTCCGTCAGCATTTTCTTTGGCCTCAATGCTTTCTTAATTTTTTCCATTAGCGTCAAAAGGCGTCATTATATGGAAATAAACTAACCCCATTTAATTAACTTCAACGTTCCACGAACGTTAAAATATACAATGGGTGCGTCAGATGGGCTTCATCCAGTACAAAGATCGTGCTCTCTCACTCGGCGGTTTTCGCTTTTATTTTTCAGTTACGTATTGGTTCATTTTTAATTGGACGTCCGAAAGGACGTACAATTCTTATAACCACTTTTGGACAGGCGAAATGGGTTTTCATTACCAAAAAACCCTTTCTCAGACTCAATTGCCAGTTGACCAAAATTCAAAATAGATTTTGCGACCATACAGGAAAACTGTCGTATCTTTTCCTACTTTCTATGTGTTCTCTAACAAATACTATAAGATTCATTGGCCGATTCAATTCATGCCACGTCTTAACCAACTTTACTATCTTTTTTCGATTTAATCATTTTCTTGTAGTTTTTTGACTTTCGTTATATTTATTGTGTAAAGGGTAAGATCTTTAAAAAGCGATACATGCATACACTATGGTTATAATGTAAACAGACACCCTATATCATCAGCAGCAGCGATAGCTCAAACGGGAAAGGATTAACCTCGCAACCTTTTTTCAGTTTGAAATTTGGAACGCCGTTGGTTCAAAACCAGTTCGGATTATTTCTTCTGTAAAACGTTTGTTTTTCTTGATGTGTTTACTGAAAACACACATTTTAGAATGATTACCCAATTTAATGCACGTATTGTGTATGATAGGTTCCTTTTCTTTGATCATTGTTGTTTAAGTCTTTGACATATTTAAAGGAACGGGGTTTCCACGAGACGTACTTTGGAACCAGGGTTTTGAAATTGATTATCGGGGAGTGAGTTCATTTCGCAACTCGGGTTCGACTCGATGACAAATCGGGGTTCCATCTGAACAGCCTCAGATGAGACACTAGTGAAATCCACCTATTCAGAAAAATAGTTGTTCTTACGAGTTTTTTTTTTCTCCAGCATCTGTATCACTGATATTCGACAGTATCATGACCAATTTACATACTGATCGATGGTCATGACAACAATGATTATTACTAGTACAAGACTAAGTGACAGCGATCTGAATTTATTTCGTTTAAGCGACCCGTTTAGTTGTATTGAGCTAAGAAGATGAAGCAATGGGTCTGCAACAGATGGTACCTGGATGATCGTATGAATATGTTTACAGATAGGGACATTGCTATTCTCAAATTTTCGTTGATAATGATATGAACATTTAAATTGCTTATTGTACTCCACTGCCATTTTCCCGACGGCACGTTCCCAATTTCTTCTTTTTATGCACATCTGTAGATGTAAGGATGCTGCGGTAGTACTTGTATGAGGAATCAATGGTTAGGTGCTCCAATTCATCTGGTATTTTGTTTCAGGAAAAGTACGTATTGAATTTGTTTTGTAACAACAACCAGGGAAAACTGCTACCGTGTTTTTTTCTTTTTTTACTCTAAACAGGAATAAAAATCAAAGTGCTTGGAGCACTATATTTAGACGCCTCTCATTGATTGAGCGGAATTGTATGTAAATGATCGGCGTTTCATTACTTTATTTCGTTGAATTTGTGTTAAGATCGATTCTAAATCACTGCGGTCGTTTTTTCGCCAACGATGGTGGAGATAGAAGTCGAACAAGAGTGCCATGGTCACAATATACGCCGCCACTTATAAAACTTGAGACAAAAAAAATGACATTGACAAGGATTTATAAATATTCACACAAAAACCTGTAAAAAGTTGTGTTCACAAAAAGGTTTTTATAAATATCCAGTCAAAAACCTGGAAGGAATTGCGTTCACGAGACTGAAATATCATTAAGCCCTAGAGACTAAGATTGAAGGGGGCATAACTCAGGCAAAAATCAATGAACCATAAAATCCTTACTTCATGCACATCTACCAATTAAGGTAATAACATCCACCAAGTTTCATAAGGATCCAGTCAGAATCTTAGAAGAAGTTGTGTTGACAAGGCTGCAATTTCAATCAGCCCCAGAGACTAAGTTTTAAGGGGGCATAACTCTAGAAAAATCAATGAACCATAAAATCCTTCCTTCATGCAAATCTACCAATTGAGGTGATTGACCAAGTGTCATTAATATCCAGCCATAAACGTAGGAGGACTTGCGTTGACAAGGCTGCAATTTCAATAAGCCCCACAGACTAAGTTTTAAGGGGGCATAACTCTGGCAAAAATCAATGAACCATAAAATTCTTCCTTCATGCACATCTACCAATTGAGGTGATAACATTGACAAAGTTTCATTAAGATCTAGCCAGAAACTTAGGAGGAATTGTGTTGACAAGGCTGCAATTTCAATAAGCCCCAGAGACTAAGTTTTTAAGGGGCATAACTCTGGCAAAAATCAACGAACCATAAAATCCTTCCTTCATGCACATCTACCAATTAAGGTGATAACATTGACCAAGTTCAAGAAGATCCAGCCAGAAACTTAGGAGGAGTTGCGTTGACAAGAAAAGTGGACGGACGTATGGACGGACGGATGGACGGACGGACAGACGGAGAAGATGACGCCAATATACGTCCGCCTCCGGCGGCGTATAAAAAAAGATGATTAAAAAGAACAATGTCTGAGTAGAATTCGAACCCAGGGCCTTCCGGATATAACATGTGTAAAGAGTACAAGGTGAGTGCTCTGCTAAATGAGCTATCGCGGCTTTCATTTATGTAGCGCGTTGGCTTACATTTTGAATAAATTGCTTTGTAGCGTACTTTTTAAAATCAATGAAAAGTATAACTGACGACAATACTCATAGTAAACCGAAACAAGAAGACAAAAGTGCTAATCGCATGGCCTTAATTGAATTTGGTAATCAAATTAATAGTGATTATTCATAGCGACAAATCAGTTGTCTTGAAACGGCAATCAAATCAATTAGAAGCATGAGAAGGGTTTTCTGGTATTAAAGCCGATTTCGTATGTCCGAAACCGATCTTATAGAATTAAACACAGAAGAATGAATAAAATATCTTTCGTTCATGTACAATCCCGCTCAATCAATCAGAGACGTCCAATTACAGTGCTCTCAGCACTTTGATTTCCAATAAGTATTGTTTCTTTGTATATATTTCATACTGGTAAAGTCTTGATTCTTCTTATCCAAAATGTCTTATCATGGACCGAAGGCCGTGGAATATCTGTACTAAAGTTGTATTTTGGAGCTATTTTCTCCCGGTACGCCGCCCATTCAAGAACCGTGTGACGTTAATGTCAGGAAAGGTTCCAGGGATGTCAACCAATAATTGAATTAATTTTCCAGTAGAAAATACTTCTGTTGACGCATGTGGAGTACAGCGCCGAGTTTGTATTGAGAAATCAGAACTAAACGTCTATCACTAATTACTCCAATTGCCCTTTTGTCTTTACTCATCAATCAAGCCTGTAGACCTTTCCATGGAATCGTTATAAATAGTCGAAATGGAAATCTTGTATAGACAAACATTAACTTAGCCGCAATATTATGGTGGGAATCACGTGACACAACAATTACAGTTGCCCATTTATACAACTGTCGCAATCTGTTATTTATGGTTGACATGAGCCGTTCAGAATTTCATTCTCCTGGAAATGGGACACATTGTGACATTGCACATCCAGTGTACAAGAATGTCAAAAACACATGTACATGTGGTAACTGTTGTATTTGCACTCTTTTTTCCCCAGCGATATTTGCTTCATGTTTCCTTTTTATTAGTGTTCGTCCTAGTTTTTGGAATGAAATTGCAGTATATTCATTTCGGTGCTATATTTCACACAAACGCACTGCTGGTCAATTTATGTCACGGATATACATAGCCACGTCCCCGTTTCCAGTGCAGCTATGAAAAAATATGTAATTTTTGGGAAAATGATGTAATTTTTAGCTCCACTCAGGCCAGCGGGCTATTGTCATGGCGGTGTGTCCGTCGTGCGTGCGTTCGTCCGTCCGTAAACTTTTCTTCTCAGATACTACCGGATGGATTTCAATCAAACTTCATAGGAATGATCCTTGGGTGACCCTCTCTTAGATTCCTTCTAAACGTTTGGATTGAATCAGAAAAACCTGAGTTATCTGCCCTTGAATGTCAAAAATAGCTACTTTTGACTTTAGTTTTACTCTTAAATCTACAAATATTGAACAATCAAAACCAAACTTTCACAGAATGTTGTGGACTATAAGATCTCGCCATGGTATAGTTTTCAGCTTGATCTGAATTTTATATCATGAGTTATGTGCCCTTGAAATTGACAAAAATTGCCATTTTCTGCTATATTTGACATTGTTTTCATTCTAGCATCTATAAATATTGACTAATCAAGACAAAACTACCACAGAATGTTGGTGACTATAATATCTCGCCTTGGTATAATTTTCAGCTTGATCTGAATTTTACATCATTAGTTATATGCCCTTGAAATTGACAAAATTGACATTTTCGGCTCTATTTTGACTTTGTTTTCACTCTAGCAACAACAAATATTGACTAATCAAGACAAGACTTGTACAGAATGTTTGTGACTATAAGATCCTGCCTTGGTATAATTTTCAGCTTGATCTGAAATTTACATCATTAATTATAATATGCCCTTGAAATTGACAAAATTGCCATTTTCGGCTCTATTTTGACTTTAATTGTTTTCACTCTAGCATTTGCAAATATTAGCAAATCAAAACAAAACTAGGACAGAATATTAGTGACTATAAGATCTCACCTTAGTATAATTTTCAGCTTGATCTGAATTTTATATCATGAGTTATATGCCCTTGAAATTGACAAAATTGCCATTTTCGGTTTTATTTTCACTTTTACAACCATTATAAGTACACTTAAAGACACTTCTAACGCAACACTTACATTTTTGGCAATAACTTGAAATTTAATGAAGCATTTTTCATCAAATTTTCAACAAATTTAATTCATTTATAATTGCACAATATCTGTAATTTTTATAAAGAAACACTGAGAAAAAATGATTAAATTTGCAGTTCATATAATATGACTAGAAAACAGAAAGTCGCAAATAGGTTGTGCGAGCTGACAACATAAATTCCTGTTATTCATGTAACAGCAGTAAAGTTTATGACATTCTGCTAACATTCTGTGTGTCCGTCATGGATCTAACTGACACGAAGACACCCTCTTCTCATTGATTAAGCATAATTGATGATGAATCTTTGCGGGATTATTCTTAACTCGTCCCTTTTAAGTTCCTGTTCCAGTTGTGGAAAATTTCTTGGAGAAAAGGGGCGAAAAACTAATGTCTGGTAACAAATTCGATGATTTTGTGCTATGCTGACACGTACAAAACATAGTTTCTTAAACAGAATATGTGCAACTGAATTCTAGTATTGGTTCGCACGTGAAAGCATGTTATCAAATCTTATGAAGCAGTGGTTCGAGATATGAGCGCATGATTTGGTGATGCTGCTTTGATGCTATTGAATTATGCAATTGCCTGGGGTTTTGTGACTTTTCATATTTGAGTCTTAGTGAAAAAACTAAATATCTTTTATGTTCGGATGAACCGATTTTGATGAAATTTACAGAAAACATGTACAAATAGTTGATTTATATTTGCTGAAAATTTCATAAAATATACTGCATTATTTATTTAATTATGATGAAAAACGTAAGTGTTGCGTTGGAAGTGTCTTTAAGTGTATTAACTAATCAATACAGAACTTTCACAGAAT
Organism: Fragum sueziense; assembly: GCA_963680895.1. Taxonomy (NCBI): domain Eukaryota; kingdom Metazoa; phylum Mollusca; class Bivalvia; order Cardiida; family Cardiidae; genus Fragum; species Fragum sueziense. The sequence goes on along the minus strand of CAVMGG010000963.1, from coordinate 22,670 downwards.
CTTACTGACCATACGATCTTGCTTGCTTGTAATATTCAGCTTGGTCATGCATTTACTTGTTTGTGCAGCCTGAACCTTTGAAATTGCATTCAACAAGACAAACAATCAGGCTCGTGGAGCGCTTCCAGACCGCCAGGACTGTCTAGTTGGGAAATGATGTAATTCCAGTAAGATCCGCTCGATAGTAGCTCCGGTCGGAGGCAAGGTTTGAAGAATGACAGTAGAAGCGTATGTTTTCATTGGTTGACGAACACTAAGTCAGATAGAGTCTGTATAGTAGATTCTACGCGACATAAACGTTCAAAGGCTGCGCCTTTTGAACGTTTATATCGCATAGAATGTACTATACAGCCTCTATCTAAAACTTATAGTCCGGTCAAGTTATTATGGAACATGTTTACTAACTTTACCTTTGTAAACAACACAATTTTGAACTCCAAATTACTACAATTTTGCATATGATGGTTCGAATCTTGCAAGTGTCTCACACCTGCAAGATTCGAAACAATGCATGCTAAATCGTACAGAAAATTAAAACGATTTTCCCTTATTTTGCAGAATTTGTGAATTATCGTGGCTGGGCTGTATCCTGAGTCACACAAATCAGCAGTCCCACATTACATCAACATGTTATGACAACGTGCTAATGTTTTTCGCGCCATTTCTGTGAAAGCATTACGACACTTAATTTTTGAGTGTGCCTGTTCTTCCGATTCAATAATAATAACATATTTTAGACCATACATGCTGTAAAGAGGACTGAATTCATCATTGATGTTTAAACCAGGAATATATCTAAAACTCACCAGAACAGTCATTTTCGAAAAGAAAGTAGTAATTTAGATAAGGCGACAAATCTCACTAAATGCTCCTTTTCAGAACGTTAACATTAGGGCCCCGTTGGGTCAAGACCTTAAACGTCCTGACAAGGAAGCCGTAGGTCTATTTGCAGGCCTCTTGGATTCACAATTTGAAATTTGATTGTGTTGATTAGGTTATCACTTACGTATCATACAATTCCAATAATGTTTTGCTTTACAATCCATTCTTAATGAGCAATTATTAGAGAAAAGAGTAAAACTGTAGCATCCCCCCTTAAAAATAATTTAAAATACCTTAAAAAATCTCGTTCTTGTTTAGGAGCGAGTCAAGTTATTTAGGTCATTTTCGTGTCGATGCGATAAGAATACGAATGTTACATGTATAAAGAAATAGCGATGTTGGATTTGCAAAAAGATTAATGTGCTTACATGTAACACGTAATACAATTTTATCTTGCTACGCTACCGGTGGATCTTCTTATTTCTATGTACATGTAGGTACAAATTCATTTTGTCCATGTTAGTCCCCTCTATTTTTTTCCTTTTTCTCGGAGGGACTTTGTATATTCTGTGTATCTTTGTTCAATTATATCTAATAGAATTCTAATAGAATTGTAACTCGTCTTTCTGTCTGTCTGTCTTTGTGTGTATGTCTTTGCTCTATGGCCAGTTGGCCTAATTTATGACATAAAACTTTCAACGTACCCTATTGCTCGTAATTTACAATTAAAACGCTGCTTATGTGTGGATTCACAATTTTTTCACAGTCATTTAGTATGTCTGAACTATTTCCCAAACAACAAAACGTGAGACTGGTCCAGTATTAAAACTGCTGCACAGTGGGTACTCATTAAGAATGGATTTTTATGACAATACCGAGGCAAAAATATAGATGTTCTAAAATGAGTGGCAGATAAACAATGGGCCTTTTCATTTCCAAAGGGTTGTCAGGATATTGATTTGAGATTTAAATCGAGTTATGAGATAGATTACCTGTTTAAGATGATGTCTCTATCATTGATACATAGTTAATCAGGTTAATTAGGGTATAATTAATAAAAACAAAATGTAAACATCTGCCACCCCCGATAGTCATACTATACCGGTAGAAAGCGTTGGTTATCAGCATTTGCCTATTTTACCTCAGAGCGTTTCCAAACGTGCACTGTTCCACAAGTCAAAACCATGTCCTCTTAAAGAAAGGGTTAGTCTGCTTTTTTGATCAAATAGACCTTGACATGGTTAATCCATTCCCGCATATCGACGCATTTCGACGGCAAACAAGATAAAGAATTTGAAAAACATTCAATTTGTTACAAATAATTTCTTCAATTCCCACAATGTGTCCTTCCAAGAAAGACATTGCATTTGGAACCGTCCTAACTTTTGACGTCTGGTAATGGGTTTAGGATAGACAACTAATGACGGAGCTTCAGATATAAAACGATCAAATAATAAATTATGTTGGACCGATCTAGAACAGTTCCAAAAGAATCATTATACAAAATTGATTGTTCTTAAATTTCTCTTTGCACTATGTGACAATGTTTTTTTTTTCACTTGGATGATTTCAAAAGCGACTTATTGCACCGTGCGTTTTTATTTTATTTTTGTTCAATGACACGATTTACCATATGCAATGGCTCGGTCTTCTACGTTAATTAAAACGAAAAAAGGAAAAAAAAAACGTAGTTTGATAATAAGCTTTTAAAACGACAAACAGTATGTCAGGAAAATTAATCAGCGTGTCAAAAATGTATACATGTGTTATCTAGAGGTCACGATAAATGACCAGGTAATAGCTAATAGCTAGAGATGCTGTTCCATGTCATATATCGAGACCCATCCTTAAACGAATTGTTTTTTCTACACCTTCATCAGATAAATGTAGATTAAACATGGTGATAAGCATTTCTCCTTTTCGGCGCTACATGTATATTTGCATGCAGTTTCGTTGATCTAGTGACAGTGATTTTTAATATGCACGGGTGGTAAACAGAGAAACTAGCTCCAAAAAGAGGTAGTTGCATAGAGCGAAAAATTGTAGGTCACGAACACATTTTCTAAAATTATTTCTTTTAAAGCGAGTTTTTGAGAAATCCGGCGATGCTGTAATATGAAGAAATTGTCGAAGTTTGTTGTGCACGGGAGTATACGGTATTAGTAGCAGGGTTTTAATACAATCGTTGAAAAACATTTCAAAATCGAAAGTAATAAATGGTTTACTTTCGATTTTGAAATGTTTCTCAACGATTATATTCAGACTCTGCTTAATAACACCGAATATTCTCGTGCACAACAAACTTCGACCATTTCTTCATATTACAGCATCGCCGGATTTTTCAAAAACTCGTTGTAAAAGAAATAATTGTAGAAAAATGTGTTCGTGACCTACCTTTGTTTACAGATTTTCGCTCTATGCAACTACCTCGGTAAAGGCCGGATGTCACGAGGAAACAAAATACCGTTGACTCTTTTTGGAGCTAGTTTCTCTGTTTACCACCCGTGATATGGGAGAAGTCTAAAGTATTTTTTTGCATAGGAGAGGATTTGAATTAAGTATTGAAATGTGTATACAATGTTGATTTAAAGGACGGGTTTCAACAGGGGCTCAACATAATTTTTATTTTCTTTAAATTCTGTGGATTGATATGGTTATATAATATCTTTAAAGTGACATTTCACGATTACTTTACATAAATTTTACTTTTATTCTATCTGTAAGAGCATGTTTTCTTGTGAAAATTCTGAAAATTCCAGGCCAAATTATTGAACCGTTTACGAGAAATATGATTATATTTTTGTGCTAAAATTAAACTAATTGTTGTGGACAACAGTTCAGATTTATATAGAATTTGTCATTTCTGTCTCAACTTTGAAGGTGTTTTTTTCGCTCATAGATAACAACTTCAAAAAAAAAAAACTGATAGCCTTTCTACGCATTAGAATAAACAATCTTTACATCAAGACATACTTTTAAAAAATGAAATAAATGTGAAATGTCACTTTAAGTTCTGTGTGTAAAAAATCTAATCATGGCTTATTTTTGGAGATAATGACTGACAAAGTGGGTGGGGGTATATTGACATGAGAGGCAAATTTTTACATTGAAGTTGTATAACATTGTCGGTATCTACCAGATCAAAATGAACTTTTGCAGGTACTTTCATCACCATTAATCTAAAAAACAAGGTGTAGCATTTTAATGTATTAGAATAACAAATCTTAGCTCCAAAACATACTTTAAAAAACGACAGCAGATGTCTCTTTAAATGTTAAAGGTATATATCTCATCATTAAAAACACCATTTTCTAGCCAAACGAAATGCATCGAATTACACATACTTTTAAATACACTTCACATAAGCTAAGTCACCGTGTCGGGTTTCAAGATTATGCTTCAAGAAGAAAACGATTTGCAAATCGTCGGTGTAAATGCAAAACCTCGTACATGTATGTCGATTGGTGCGATTTTCAAAGTACAAACCTGTGAGCCCAGCGTAGACGATTTTCGCAGGTTTTGAGATATTTCAACTGATCAGTATTATTAACACGTTATTTGTGAGCATTATGTCCAAATTCCAAGTAAGACATTTTAGTTTGGGAAAGTTACTTCCCTCCCCCCCCCCCCCCTCCTTTAAAATTTTCCAAAACTGAGATACGAGGTTTTGTATTTACAACGACGAAATATTACTTTACTCTATATTCATATGCAAGGGAGGTAATTTTGAAAAATTTTGTCAAATATTTTCATAAGTATGCATTAATTCAAAATTCTAAGCCGTTCAAAACGCGCATGTTTGTTTTTTGAATGGAAATGCAACACAGTTTAGGAATCACTTGCACTTTTCAAATTCCGCCTCTGGCTCTTTAGTTCTAATGATGGGTTGCATACCTTAAATTCAATTTTGATTTAGAAGATTAACATTTAACTTGGTATATTGATAAAATTATACAGATAGTTGAACGATGAGTGAATACACGAACTACGACGCTGCAGCTGAAAACTACGATAAACTGCGAGAACCCGTAGCTGTTGATGATATGATTAGATGTATGCAGCAAGTATCGGGAAAACCGCTATCGGTATGGTTTTTGCAATAAATAAAAGATTCTTTCGTATTACTAAAACATATTATTGTCTTCCAAATTATGATATTATGGTAGAAAGATAAATAACAAATTTATCAGTGGTTGTCATATTTCTTTATCTGTATTTGTTCATCGGATCACACAATGTTTACTGTATACTCTCGCGATTTTGTTATTCTATTGTCAATTTAAATGAATATACATGTACCACAATATCAAATAGAAGTAGTAAGTCGAAGAGCAGATAATACATGGTACCAGGATACATGCTGCCTCTTTGTTCTGTTTTGTTGTTGTTGTTATTATATTGCATGTACACAAAACAATTTTGTTCGCTGTAAAGTTTGTACGCTTTCAAATAGCGATGAACAATTTTCTTTTTTACTAGATCTAGTACAAACCTTTCCCCTCAAACTATTTTAATACCAGGGTCAATGGAATTGACACCGGCTTACGGTATTGTGGGCGTATAGATCTGAGCGATTGTTACTTTGTGAGTTTGGCTTGAGCTGTCTTAGCCTCGTTCTGAGCTCCTTCCGGCAATCGGATTTCTCGGTAGTCTTTTTGCCGGCCTTTATCCAAGATGTTGAGATTAGGAATTGGTTTAGTGTAAATTGCATTCGTTATTTGAAGCTCCGTAACCAAAAAATATGCCAGTTCAGTGAACCAGTCAACTTTTTTACTTGTGACGTCATAAATCTAAGCGATATGACGTCACGTAATTTTTCTGCGTTCTAGCGACGTTGACGTTCCCGCGCATTATCAGAACGTCAAGCGACGTTATTGTGCGGGTCCTTTTGCAAACAAATGGTAGTGTTAAAAAATATTTTAGAAGGAAATATTTAAATTGAGGGAAAATGTAAGCAAAATTCATTATTTTAAAATACTTGATGAAAGAGGGACATAACATTCCAATTTCATTTTTTTAGTATGTCTTTATGCAAAGATTAGTTACTCTAATTATTTGCGTAGAAGTGCTATCAGTTTTTTTGAAGTTGTTAGTGATAAGAGAAAAAATGCTTTTAAAGTTGAGACAGAAATGACATATTCCATATAAATCTGAAATGTTGTCTACCACAATTTGTTTAATTTTAGCATAGAAAATATATTTCTCGTAAACGGTATTATTTTGGCTTGAAATTTCCAAAATTTTCATAAGAAAATATGCTCTTTCAGATAAAAATAAAAGTAAAATTTGTGAAAAATAAATGTGAACTGTCATTTAAAAAAAGCAAGCTACACGTAGAAGATTTTTTTACACCTATAGTCTATAATAGATTACAAAGCAGAGCTCTGTTGATAAAGATAGGACCTGTATAAATACTATAAAGAAAAGAAAAAGGGAGATGTAAGTTATTAGCAATTTCTTTTGTCTCCACATTTTCTTAAGCTTTATCCGCTAGGATTTTCAAAATTCTAAGGGTAAGGGTTAAATCTTTGCAAAGTGGCAGAAGTATAGACTGATCCAATTTGACCCTTTCCCGAACGACACAATTTTAGGATTGTCCAATTTAAAAGTTGCCGTTGATGACAAAATAATTGTTGATACAGATGTGATATGTGTATAGTGTGCGTTTTAAATGGTAATGTCGCAGAGGCTGTCCAGAGTCACGGGTGTTAAATGGAGAATATATCTCCAAAAAGAGTCAACGGTATTTTGCTGTCTCGTGACATACCGGTACTCTCGGGGGAGTTGTATCGATGGAAAATCGGTATACAAAAGTTGGTGTCGAGAACATTTTTCTAAAATTATTTCTTTTTCAGAGATTTTTGGAAAAATCCAGCGACGCTGTAATATGAGGAAATGGACAAAGTTTGTTGTGCACGAGAATATACGGTGTTAATTAGCAGGGTTTTAACTTAATCATTGAAAAACATCGTCAAATCGAAAGTAAGATTTCGATTTCAACTAACCTTTCGTCGAGGCAACTTGCACTCGCCCAATTTTCGCCAGGATTCAACATTTACGTATTAGAAAATACAAATTCTTATCGTTTTAAGTATTTTGGGGGGTTGCAAGTCAATTACATGTTATATCGATATATCATTGGCTATAATTTGGGAGATTGGTAAACACGTGTGCTAAAATGATTGTTTTAAAACCCTGCTTACTAACACCGTATATTATTATTGTGCACAACAAACTTGGACCATATCTTCATATTACAGCATCGCCGTATTTTTCCAAAACTCGTCATAAATGAATTAATTTAAGAAACGTGTGCTCGACACCTACCTTTGTTTACCGATTTTCCTTCGATATAACTACCCCGGAAGTACCGATATGTCACGAGGCAACGAAATACCGTTGACTCTATTATGAGCTAGTTTCTCCGTTCACCACCCGTGAGAGCGCTTAACCGTAGATAAGGGCTGAAAGAAATAGGACTTTTTTCAGATGTCAGAGAGGATACTGGTCGAGCACTGAGAGAGGTTCGAACTCGCGGCTCATGGATTGAAAGACTCTGTCGTCACATACAGAGCTATCTGGGCTCGGCACTACTACCGTAGGACTTACTTAACTAAACGATTTCTTACAAATTCGAAAGCTCAATTCTCATGCTTTGTTAATTGAATTAATAACAGCTGTTGACCCCGGTCAGAGGCTTTGCCTTTTTTCATATTAAGTAATGTTAAAACCAGGTTTTGATGGATAAGTTTTTCTTTAAAGACTAAACAAAGAAAATGAACATTCTGAAATGTGTTTCTATTTTTAGAAACAGCACGTGCTTGACGTTGGTTGTGGAACCGGAAATTACTCGATAGCTCTTCTGGAAGCAGGCGTTGGTAAAGTCAGCCTCTTTGATGCTTCTGAGGGAATGTTAGGGGTAGCAAGACGGAAGATGACGCGGTTTGAGGGGCAAGACAGAATCGGAGAGATCAAACAAGCTACTCTACCAACAATTCCGTTCGATGATAAGATATTTGATGTCGTTATGATAAATTGTGTAAGTATGCTCTTTAAAAATAATCACATCAAGTTAGATATATTTATCAAAAAAACTTTTGAAAGGGTGGTAAATGTTATTCGTTCTCGGATTACTTATTCAATGTAGTTATATCGCTGCTTTCCATCGTAACTTAAGTCTGTTGAAATCTTTAGTTAGTATGAGATTTTTGTTGGAAGCAACTGAAATGATTATGTAATTATTATGTTCTTCGGAAAACGAATGATCGCTGTCTCTTTTGGTGTTCATATTGTACGTTGATTTACTCGTAGGTTTACCTGGTTAACTAAAAAGTAAGTTTACCAATCTCTTAACTAATCCTAATTCGCACGAGAGTTGGCTTCAATTATACAACATTGGCTTCAAGTTATATCTATGTTAAACAATGCACTATTGCCAAAAAACTTAGTAGTGCTCCAACATTAACCCAGGACATATGCATAATTATATATAATGACCCCGCTTCGGCGATGTTTTCTTAGAGTGCTTGATAACGGAATTTGCATACGAAAATTAAGCTGCCATAATTATATTATATTACATTAATATTAGTGCTCTATACATTCTATTTAAACATGTGGTTAAATAAGGGTTAATTTATACACAGGTTCTGCATCATCTGAAAGCAAAAACTGAAGACGACATGTCCACTATCATGACATTGGTGTTTCGTGAAGCTGCTAGGGTATTGACAGACGGTGGAATGCTTCTTATAACTACGTGCTATCCGGAACAGATGTCCGGGTATTGGTTCGGTCACATCGTACCGGAAGTGACACAGAGGGAGGCGATGCGCTTTACGTCACGTAATGTTTTGACGACATTGTTATCAGAGAGTGGTTTCAGAGATATCGACTTCACTACCATTTTTGGATCAAGCTGGACAAACAGATACCTCGAAGCTGAAGGTCCACTAAGCGAGGAATGGCGGAATTTAGATTCTTATTGGTCTTTATTTACTGAAGAAGAATTGCAGACTGCGTTGACGAGGGTGTTAGAGATGAAGGCGGAGGGAACATTAAATCAATTCATGCTAGACAATGATAAATCCATGAGCCAGGGACACATTGTATTAGTGAAAGCTGTCAAACAATAGCTTCTCATTAACACAAACTCCCTAGAAAAGACCGTATTCTCAGACTTGGGGAGAGGGTCAGGCAGTGTGAACTTTTAGAGGCAAATCAGTTTTAACATTTTGTAGATTTATTCATTTGTTTATAGTTATTGAACCAATTACATGTAACATCTAATAATAGCCTAGTAACATACATAAATGATAATTATTATTGTGAACATGAACGTCGCCCACTGATGCGCATATTAAATTATGTTATCTACCATTTGCTTGGCAATATGACTATGTTCTGTCTATGTTCTGATGATTTAAGAAAATTATTATACGTTCAATTGTCAATTACATTATAATTCCCGTTTGTATCTTTTTAAGTTTGCAATATAGTAGGCCTACTAAACACGACAAACCATCTACGCTGAAAATTTGATTTTTAGTTGTAAAATTGTCAGATGGATTTCTTCGCTATATATTTCAAACTGAATTGTTTTAAGTCCTAGTGTTGGTTTTTGTTTCTATGTGTATGTACATGATTGTGCATGAAAATAGACGGAAAACATACATTATAGTTTTTGTACATGAGCAAACGTAAAGGCAAGCTTAAACAAAATTAATATTCTTACATCATAAGTTAAAGGAAGGGATGCTCTAAGAGCTCAAAAATAGCCTATTCTTAAAGAGAAAAAATGAAATTTTATATGTACTTAAAATGGACCAATGACAAATGATTGTATGAATCATTAATCATGTATCAGATTGTAAATTTTCATTGTTCGTTTTCAGCGCTTATTGCAACCAATCCTTTTGTCAGATCTTGTATCTTGAATTTTGGAGAAACAAATACGTATACATACACAGTCAAGGGGAATAAATATTCGCCACCCTTCTGATTTTTGCGTAAATTTTATGTATAATTTTAGTCTAAACTGGTGTTACATTATTATTTTCTTACACACCACACAATATTTGATATAATTTTAAAGCAAAACCAATTCCAGACAAAATCTGTATAAAAACCTTTTTCAAATGGTTCAGAGACATGGTTGCTAGGCAACTTAAGGAAATCGGTGAAAAATTCTGACCAGCTTCCATGATCGTTGCCATGGTAACATTAGCTTCACTAAAATTATCATTTTATCATAAACCGATCTAAAAATAGATATTATTTAACTTGAATGTTTTCTGCAAAATCCTTAAAATTTCCCTTAAAAACACAGGTTTGAAGTTTTATTTTCTTTGTAAAAATACAAAAAAAATGCAAAATTAACATAGGAGTGAATGGAGCGGTAAAAGTTTAGTACGTTGTAAGAAGCCACCCAATCCCAAGAAAAATGTGTCACCTTTATATCTTGTATGTTGTGCATATTTTCATTTGCTTAGTTATAAAAAGGTCTCTATTTGTTACCATGGCAACGGTTTTACGGAGGATTGACAGAAATTTTCACTGACTTTCTTATGTTGCCTAGCAAACGTGTCTTTGAGACATTCCAAAAGAAATTTCATGCAGACTTTATCCGGTAATGTTTATACTTTTGAGTCATATCTATGTTTTTCTGTTAAGTGAGAGAATAAAGGTTCTACGGCAGTTCTAGTCCAGAAAATCACTTAATTTTTCAAGAGAAATATGTGGTGTAGATCTACCTTCCTCGTCGACTGCCTTTATCAACGACTTCAAAGTATGCACAGATATTTAAAAGTAAATGTTGCAATATTCCGTAAAAACGTAATATCAAGAAACAATAGCCTACTAATTTGACACAAAGAGAACAATTTGTGCGATTGGTATGGTAAGCAAGTTTGTATGATTTAGATTATTTCTTTCTTTAATCATCCTTATTTCTTAAAGTCATCATTTCCTGCACTATATTGTATGCGAATCATATATTAGCCTTCATTTTGTCGCCTGAAGCCGTTTTCAAATTAGAATAGTAAAATTGTTTGAGAAGGGACCCTACAGAACATGTTATTTGTAACTAATATTCGGCAATAACCGCGGTGTTAACATCTCATCGCCGTGTCAACAACAGAACAGATTAACTGCGAAACAATCCCGCATTTGTTTGATATCGGATTCTGACCCCCACTTCGTCATTTCTTCATAAATTGATCTGCGAATTATAGCTGTTAACCCTTCTACAGGCGAGTAATATCAGTTGGTTTGAATTAAAATCCGTTGAAACACAAGATAATGGGACTAGAAAATTGATATAGATCTGTATGCTATAGCAAACTAAGAAAAAAATGAAAAATTATCAGGGGCCTACTGAATACTGACTATCAGCATTTTCTTTCCTTCCCTTAACGTTTTTCCCAAACAACAAAATTTTAGGGTGATCCACTTCAAAAACTGCCACAAATGGCAAAATGGATGTTATTAAATATTGAATTTGTGTAAAATATGGCACAGAAAATATTGAGACAAAGGGAGAAACTGCTGGTTATCAGCAGTTTCTTCTTTTGTTTCAATGTTTTCCCCAGCCTTTTCTATTAGGGACGTCAAAACCAGGTGTTGTTAGGGAAAGGGTTAATGTTTTCCCAATCGTTCTATATCAAGAATATCAAAACCAAGTCCTGCATGGTAAGGGTTTAATGTAACGTTCAGTTCCAATGTATTGTGTGGCGGAATGTGCCGGAAAATATTGGCAGACATAACAGTACATTTTATTGGATATTTCTAAATGCTGCTGCACCAAGCCACGCCTTCTCATAATCGATCGTCCAATGAAACTAAAGTTTGCCTAGAACTTGTGAATTATTGAATGCCAAACAAACGGAACAAACGAGAGCAAGGAATGCAATGAATCTTATTATTAAATTAATTAATGACCAATATTAATGATGGAGATTAAGAATCTCGCGCTCGTGAGGAGATGTTCCACCAGACTTTAACAAATTGTTATGGTGAAAAGATGTGAGAACGGCTTAACATTTGTCAACTTAACGCTTGTCATCTGACGACCAAATATGCGGGATCGGTCCCGAATGATGTAATTTCATCTGATTATACATTTTTTCACTGAGAACTGGAATTGACGAAACGCATTTTCGTTTGGACGGTTACCAAGGATACAATTTACTTAAACGTTTAACGATATATTTGTATCAATAATGAACAAACAGAACTATCGTCATACGAAACTGTTTTGTTCTGTTCTTTTTTATGCTTGAAAAAATGAACTTAAATCCTTTAATAAAAAATAAAGAATAAAATGTGTTGACTGTAGTTATTATTTTTAATGGATTATAATTATATTTATTATTAAGAGATTGTTAATATTAAAGTTAATATTTGTGATTATTTTATACGCATGAATGTAAATAAAATGGAACGGCTTGCAGAATTCGTTTCAAAATCTTTTGACGAAAATTCAAAATGTGTACCGGAAAACTTAGACAAGAAATTCAAGCAGACTGAGTCTCCATCATGTTCGGATGTGAGTTCGCCGGCAGGTGAGAGGAAAACAGAATTACAGGAGGACAGTCCGAAGGATCTAACCATGGTTAAAATAGACGTCTGCAGTAGCCGCCCGGAATCGCCGTGTGATGAAGAAAATAGCTTTGAAATCGGTAAGTATATAACTCATTACCAAACGGCAATTTTTTTCGACTTGACCAAATTCAAAGTTGTTGCAGACGACAATTTAAAGCGAATGTTTTTTTTTTTAATTTTGGATTTTTTTGGTATGAGAAAATATTATGGGAAATGAAGAAATTGCTTGTTACAAGCAATTTCTTCATTTTCCACAATGTTTTCACACGCCAATTTTTAGTGGGGAGTCTAAAAGAGTCACTGTGTGGTAATGGGTTAATTTTCGATGAATAAATTCAATAATAAGATAGTAAAGAAAGAAGGTCGTTTATCCTTAGTAAAATCGCTTTGCATTGATGATATTTATTTATTCTATATTTTTCGTAATTGTCTTTATAACAGATATGAATATGAAAAAGAATACAAGAACAACTCGAAAAATGTACAACATAATAGGCCTACGTAAAATTTTGAGTATGCTATGAATTTTAATAAATGAGCCGGGATCTGGAAAAACGTCCTTTATAGCATTTTTCAAAATTGAGTTTCAAGATCGGCCTGTTGTCAAACGGAGTCCAATGTGCATCCATACTGCTCTCTTTAAGTTACTACAGGTCCCGAAAGAAGCTATTAGAGAACAACTTGGATCCTGATCAGACTGTGTGTATGTACAGGCTGATCTGGATCTATGTTGGGCTCAAAAGCCTTAAAGGACGTTTTTCCAGATCCTGGCTCAAATGTGTTATAAATGCTACAGTAATGTAATAGTGAAGAAAGAGACGTTCGTCTTTGGAAGAGCCGCTTCGCATTGATAATATTTATTGTTTCTATATTTTTCGTAATTGTTTCGATCATAAACATGCATATGAAATGGGAAAAATGAAGCGCGTAAAAAATGTAATGCGTAATTGCGTGTACACCTTGTCTAAATATTCAATGCACGAAGAGATATATCATCAGCTCCTTAAGGGGGAATGCTCCAGTTTTTCGGAACACTCGGACATTACTGTAGTAAATTAAATGTTTCGTACCAATATGTTTCGCTACCAGATTTTCAATAATATAACGCATCATTACAATTTACTTTTTTCGACGGCAAAAGTGTATTTATTATGCGAAACTGATTTTCTCAAGATGGAAATCGATTATTTAGAGCAAGACAGTCGTAAGTGTGTATGCAGTTACCACTGTTTTGCGTCATTTTATTCATGTGTAACTGATAAAAATTGCCGTAATTAACTAATTAGTGCGCTGACCTATACATTTTCTTTTTGAATTATTACCAGGACATGTTGCTTAATACAATGAGGGAGTTTTATCAAATTCTATTATGTAGAACTTGAAATATTTCCAAAAATATGCAAATTTTAACATAAAACACCCCAGCTTCGTTGATCTAACCGAACACGTGAGCATGCTGTTTTATACATTTACGCATTTATAATAGCACATATTTTGGGTTTTCTGTTCGTATTGAATGTAAGACGTTACTTTAAATCCGTTTTCGGAACTACACGATGAATATACAGCTTTTTATTAGCATTTAGTGACCTTTGACAGGTGCCAGAAATTGTGCATTTTTTCGCTGTAGGGGTATGTGATACGAGTGCCTATAAAATTCAAACAAGGTCGCTGACCACCCATTTTTATTTTATTTTTCAATTGGTAATAACATGTAATTTCAACATACAAAATATAAATAAATTCTATTATTGGGAAACAATTTAGGAAACTGGAGCATTCCCCCTTAATTTTTCCTTTCGAAAACCGTTTGATGTCGTAATATTTTAGTTTTTAGTATTAGAGTTTGTGATTAATTGATCTTGAACTTTAAAAAGAAGAAACAAATCTCTATAATTCTTTCTAAATTCGTTTCCAAACGACAAGAACTTGGACTGTTCAAATACGAAAGCTGCTACAGAGGACAAAATAGACATTTACAAATATAATTTATGTGTATTTTGGGCATTTTGGTTGAGAAGAAAAAAATGAGGCAAAAAGCGAAAATGCTGGTTATCCGCATTTTCTTTTATTGTCTCAGTGTTTTCCAGAGGATTTCGAAAATTTATTGTGGAAAATATTAAATTAATTATCTTAATAAAAATACAGTATGTAAGTGTCGTAAATATATGACGCCTTTATCGCCGTAATATGTCCTGTCATCATTTACATGTACATGTACATGCAGTTATGCCATCATGCATTTGGAACTTCTCTCGTAAGAAGACCCGCGTGACATAGGCCTCAAAGCACAAGCGCAACACAAATAGCCTACATCGCAATAAAGGTTTACGAACTGAGGATGAAAACGCCACTTTCCAGCCATACGAAATGCATCAAATTGCACACATTTGTAAATACACTTCTTATAACTTGATTCACCGTGCCGGATTTAAAGATTATGCTTCAAGAAGAAAATAATTTACAAATATTATTTTACTCTTTATTCATATGCAAGGGAGGTAGTTTTGAATATTCTTGTCAAATATTTTCATAAGTATGCATTAATTCAAAATTTTAAACCATAAAAAAATGATTATGCTTGTATTTGGAATGTATATGTAACACCGTTTAGGAATTACTGGCACTTTTCAAATTTCGCATCTGGCTCTGTATTTCATTCTCAGTTCGTAAACCTTAATTTCAAATTTTAATTGCATAATATTATACAATTTATTTATGTATCTTTCTATTTATTTATTTTATGCGGTAGTGTCAACGTCTTGATAAACGTCATTTTACATGGATATATCATGTTTTAACCCATTGCCAAACGACAAAATTTAAGACTGCTCCAAATTCAAAGATGTTGCAGACGACAATGTCATGTGAATGTAATTAAAATTGTTTTGGTCTTTTTAATTAGAAAACGTTGTGGAAAATGAAGAAATTGCTTGTCACAAGCAATTTCCTCATTTTCCACAATATTTTCCAAACCCTTTATCTTTTGGGGAGTCAAAAAAGAGTCAATGCGTGGGAATAGGTTAAATAATTCTTGACCGTTTGAGTTGCTCATCAGCTACGTTCAGAATTGATTTCTTGGAGAAAAAGCCACTTTTTCTCAAAATTATTCAACTCGCCATTTTGTATTTCCACTTATAAAGAAGAGAACTAATTTGTTGGTTTTCTTCGACTTAAGGCTCGCAGAATTCGACATATCCGACGTTGAGATAATGAATGTTCAACTTATGAATCTTATGAAATTATGAGATGTTCCTAAATATGTAAACAGAAAACCTGACCTGTAGTAACTGTTGCAATCCGAGGTAAAAGTACATGTCAAGAAAATTTATAAAGAAATAATCAGTATAACAACGAATCTTGTCACAGAACAAGCATACAACGAATGAAATAATCGAATTAAGGGAGTCCAACCTAAACGAGATTCGCGCAACTTCGAGATCATTCGGACGAGGTCGTTCCGCCGCCGAATGTTTACGACGTCGCTCGAATACGTTCGGATACGTAGCGAGTGTTAACGATGTCGCATAAAAAATTCCAATGTATCTAGAATCTCATTAGTGGTGGACAACCTAAAAGAAATACCAATGCTTATTCCCAACAGGAACGTCTCCAACGTCAGTATCTTGCATTTGGTTCGCACAGAAACACACTACATCCGTTGGATCAACAATATGGAACGATTTTATCTAGTTAACCGCGACGTAATTTCGGACAAACAATAGTATTTCGTGGGTGTTGTTATAAAGTCTCGTAACTAGTAACGAGATTTTATATTAACACCGACAGTTTATCAAAACATATCGGTAAACCAATTTTATTTTAGCACAAAATTCATCGCTATTCTAACAAACAGGAGGGATGACACATCGCCGTACACACGGATAACCCATTACAAGACTGGTCCAATTTGAGTGATGTTGCATATGACAATTTCAAGTTGATGAAATTCGGAAAATAATTCATTTTAAGGTAAGAAAATATTGTTGACAATTAAGAAATTGCTTGTCACAAGTAATTTCTTCATTTTTGACAATGTTTTCCCAAGCCCTTTCTCTTGGTGGAACTGAAAGGAATTGAGAGAAAGGCACCACAGGAGTGTGCACAGCCTATGGCTTAAATTGACTCAACCGAGGGTAGCGAACCCCGCGACGGCCAGATTCACTACGATGGGGCACCTGTATAAAGTAATTTCAAATAGAGGGGGGGGGGGGGGCGAATATTGGAGCGGCTGATTTAGATTTTCGTTAACTTTTCATAGTAAAATAAGGAAAATTCGGTATTTTTGGCCAACTTTTCGAGCCCCCCCCCCCCCCCCCCCCCTTACCTAGAACCTCAGTCTGTTCTTGCATGCTGCACATTGACGCCATTTCAAACCCTAAACATAATGGCTTTGCAAAACATTGTACAAAATGAAGACATTGCTGGTGACAAGCAATTTCTTTATTTCCCACAATATTTTCTACACAAAAATCATAGAATGTATTTAAAAAATGCCTGAAATGTTCTTCTGCAAGATATTTCAATTTAGTCCAGCCTAAAATTGTATCGTCTGGTAACGTGTTAAATGGCGACAAATTCTGCAAGGCAGAGCGGTATCAGCGAAAATGTTTCGTCGTCTACGTAGTCCAGCAACCAGAATCGCTAATTTCTCACTATTTGTCCGACTTTCATTGTTGCACCTACATGTATCTCTTTCTCAAGAGCAATGTGACCGCGTGACACAGACGTTTAACCCATTACCAGACCGCAAAATTTAAGACTGGTCCAAAAGATGATGCAGATGACAATTTCAAGTTAATACTTTTTTCTCTTTCTGGGTAGAAAACATCGTGGGAAATGAATAAATTGCTTGTCACAAGCAATTTCTTCTTTTTCCAAATGTTCTCAAAAAGCCTTATCGTGTTGGACCCGAAAAGGTTATTTTTTTGGAATGAGATATGATTTAAAATCACTATCATAATGAAAATAGTTTTGTTTGTGAGTCTGGTAACAAGTACGTGGACATTTTGCAAAGAAGAATCGCCGAAAATAAAGTTAACTCTTTTTTAAGTTAGAATAATGTATGAAACACTCACTTGATTTTGTCCAAATAGACAACGTGTATGTCCGTTTATCTGTACCATACTAATAATTGCCAGCTTTTGACAGTAATCGATGACGAAAATTTGCTTAGCATACAAAATAAATACATAACACATCAATCTGTTGAAAAGTAGATAAAATTATTAACCCATTACCAAACGACAAAATTTTGGACTTGTCCAAATTCAAGGATGCTGCAGACGACAATATGAATTGAATGAAATTTCGCATTCTTTGATCTTTCTGGGTAGAAAATATTGTGGGAAATGAAGAAATTGTTTGTTACAAGCAATTTCTTCATTTTCCACAATGTTGTTCAAAGCATTATCTTGTAAGGAGTCAAAAAGTCATTATGTGGTAATGGGTTAAAGTCACACAAATAATTACGAATTCATAATGCCGTTGTTGAAATGGAAAACAAAGTCGACAACAAGCATCTTCTTCTATTCCTCCTGTGTTTGAAAACTTTGGTATTTCTAGTTCTACTACATGTAGACTCTATATTGGTTTTCATTATTTTGACATTTCACGTGTATTTTTTCATAAATTATATTTTTATTTTTGTCTTAATCTGAAAGAGCAAATTTTCCTATGAAAACTCTGAAAATTTCAAGCTACGATATATAGCCGTTTACGAGAAATATATATTTTCGTGCTAAAATTAACCAAATTGTTGTGGACAACAGTTCAGTTTTTTTTATGGAATTTGTCATTTCTGTCTCAAATTAAAAGGCGTTTTTTCGCTTCTAAATGACAACTTTTAAAAATTGATAGCTTTTCTACGCCTTAGAATAACCAATCATTGCATCAAGACATACTATAAAAATGAAATTGGAATGTTCCTGTAGCAATTTAGCGTAATCGAACAGTGGCCCAATACACTTACTCGTATGTTATATTTCCTGTTTTTGAAATACGCTTTAGGCATAAGTAATATTACCTTAATAAATTACTCATAATTTCTTGTTATAGCGTTCACGCTCATTCTACGGGTTCAAATGCCTAGGATAGCTTTTTTTTGGTCCTTTTCTTTTGACTGATTTTCAAGTTGAAAAGTGGTCATCTGTAAGGTTGAATGCAAAATGTGTAGTATCTTTTGTTCTAGTTGCGGACAAATTTAGAAAATATGTATGGGCCGGGATCTGGAATGTGGGACAATTTAGCCATTTTAGAACACCGTGGATCCAGATCAACCCGTGCCTAAGTGCAGACTGATCTTGATTCACGGTACTCTACTACCGATGAAACCAATTATGAAAAAACCTTCGTGGATCATGATCAGACTGTGTGTATGTACATGTTGATCTTGATCAGTGTTGTTGTCAAATGCCATCAGGGACCTTTTCCAAATGCCGGCTTATATAAGTCTTGTCCTTTATTTTCAATATAGTGCAAAGTAGTGGGTAGGGTAAGATTTAAGTCAGTATTCTTACTTATTTCCGTGGAAAGTATGCAGACGTTTATTCAAAATATCAAAACAGGAATTTTATTGCTGTATTTAAAGATTGAGTGAAAAGGGTATCTTGTACCTTAAGGTAAGCCCTGGGTAATCAGTTATGGAACGAAATCTGTATGCTGCGAATCGACGAATTTTAAACGATTCTTCTAAGACGATTTTGAAGTAATTTGCATTGCTCTCGAATTTTTGGATTTTCGACTTTCGTTGGGTTTTTGCCGACTCTTCATACAATTTAGAAACATTTTCAAAAAATTGTTTAAAATATTTCCCGGAAATCTGAGCACGCCCAATTATTTCCGTTGTTACGAAAACATGCGATATTGCATCTAACGGTACTTTAAAAATCCTCATACTTACAGACTTCACGGAATATGTCGAAATATAACGATTATACCGGAAGTGCATTACCCAGGCCTTACCTTTAAAGAGTGGCTTGTTACAGACATTATACACCTTTATATAACTTTGACTGTGTGTATGTAACATGAAGAAATGGTGCCTCGATGCAATCATGTGTGGCTCAAGAAAATTTCATGTTCTATCGAGCTCTATCATCTATTTTACCACGGATCTGAGTTACAAAAATAACCCAAGATGGCGATATTACATACTTTACACGGTAATGCATTCATGGATATATACCATATTAATTAATCACAATCTATCTATATTTTTGTCCGAATGATTAACATCGAACAGAAATAAGGCGACACTTCCGACATGTAAATTCTATGTACAGATGTAGGCCAGGAGTATGGTCCATCCCGGTATAGTGTCGTCATATTTGTAAATTCCGCTTGTAGTATTGTCCAGCAAGATTAACCCGGTACATCTGCATATGTAATGAACCCACTTCGGCAATGTTTTGTTAAGAACCTCAACTAACGGACTTTGCACACGAAAATTAATCAGTATCAGTTTAATGTGGTCAGATAATAATATCGTTTCATGTTAAAATTAAAACTCAACAATAAGAGTTATATGTGTTTATGTAGTAACGAAATCTTACAATTGTAGTCTTGGTGTTTTTCAGAAAACTCAGGTTGGCATGAACATTAACCAATTACCACTCAATGACACTTTTTGACTCCTCACAAAATAATGGCCATGGAAAACATCGTGGAAAATGAAAAAAATTGCTTGTGACAAGCAATTTTTTCATTTTTCACAATGTTTTCCTTCCAAAAAGACCTGAAAATTAAAAGTTTCTTTCACTTGAAATTGTCGTCTGCAGAATCTTTCAATTTGGACCGCCCTAAAATTTTGTCATTTGGTAATGGGTTAATGTATTGTTGTGAGAAAAAATCCATTATTTTCTCTCTACTTTGTTTAATTAATTCACAAATAAGATTAAATGAGGATATCAGTTGATTTCAGTCTGAGAGAATTTTAATGAAATAACATAAAATTCAGTTAATTTTAGGGATTATAATTCATAATTCCAGTATAATACTCAGACAAACACATTCTGCATTAAAATATTGTTTCTCTAAAACGTTTCTGTGTTTTAGTGTACACAATGTGCATTTTCATATACACCAATTTTCTAATCTGAAACAGTCTTCAAAATGAACTGGTGTAAAATAGAAATATAGAATGGGTAAATGGGAAAAGTCACTCAAGTCGTGTGTTGTTGGCTAGCTTGTTAGTGTCATTAATGATATCATTTCTTACGTTCAACCAATTATCCTCACTAGGCACTTCCTTCGCAGAAAAATGGCGGAACCCTGTAATTTAGACAATATTCGCTGTCAAATTAAAGAATAATGACAGTTCTTAGAAATTATTCCATCAAATCATATAAAAAGATAGAAATGAAAATCACGGGGTATTTTCCCCGCTAACTGGCCATTATCCTATATTTTCGCCAATCTATGTAATGAATTGGAATAAGATTAAACGGAAGAAGTTCCATCGGATATGGTCGGGCTTAATCGCATTACCATTTTATCCAATTTCTGCTCTAATTGGAATTTTGTTGGGCTAATTGCGTCCGCCTATCAATTTGTTCTCTTTTATTTGGAATTCTTGATGGTTCACAAAAGAAGTTTATTTTAATGAGAGCAATAAAGTGAATAAGTAAAATAAGATCACTTCAGTCGCTTGGCATTGAATGAGTGGATTGAGTTAAATATTATTTAAACAGTAATTTAGTTTTAGTGTTCGACCTACTTTTTGGACCAATGAAATTGCAGTATATTTTAAAATTTCGCCGCTCTATTTCGCATAAACGGGCTGCCGGCTAGTCTATGTGACGTCTATACATGCCCACGCCCAGTCTCCAATGAACCGCTAGCGAACACTAAGTCAGATAGAGTCTGTATAGTATTTGAATGAAATGTCAGACTTTTCACAATTTAAAAAAAGAGAGTCTTTCTTTGCATAAATTTTAGTGGTATGGATTAGACAGTTGCCAAAGTACACAAACACTGGCCGCATTATTTGTTTTTTTTTTCATGTAAGCGAAATAATTCATTCGAAACCATTCGATATTAAAGTAAATGCTAATTTGAGAGCAAACAAAAGCAAAGTTCGTGTTTTCTCCTGGTCAGTTATTTCACCAGACATGACTCCGATTGAACACGTATGGTATTTCTTGAGGTGGAATGTTCAATCACGATGGAAAATCAACTATCTGCAGGGTTTGGCCACTGCTCGCATTCAGTAATTGAACAAATTTCCTGCTGCACTGATATTGCGTTATGTAAAGTCCATGCGACGTCCCGCACTTGCGTGTACGCAAATTCCTTATAATAAACTGAAAAATGTCAACACAGCTACTGTGTACTTGTGCAAATTTTATGTTCATACAACCTCCATTTAAACTACGAAAAACAAAATAAACTTGTGTTTCTTTTTATCAAAATTTGAGTCTGACATCTTCGCCAATTAGGCTACAGTATGATTGTAAATTTTTACATTTTTAGTGAAAGTAATAGAAGAAATAAGACAAAATTAAGCGCACACTTTTTTATGGAATTGGGTATATGCATTTGTATCATTTAACAATAACTTAGGTAACATTAATGTCTTTTCTTTCAGATGACCAGAAAGAAAGATGTTCCGACACAGAAAATGACGATCAGCCCAAACTGAAACAAAGGAGGAGCAGAACAAATTTTACTCTGGAACAACTAAACGAACTAGAGCGGTTATTCGACGAGACCCATTACCCGGATGCTTTCATGAGAGAAGAACTAAGTCAACGATTGGGGCTGTCCGAGGCACGAGTGCAGGTGAGAGTGTGTTCAATAATTCAATATATTTTAAGGTAGTCCAATCCTAATTGAGTTTCAAGCGAGTAAAAAGATTTCGGGCGACGTCGTGATTATTCGACGTCGCCCGAGTAGGTTCGGATAGGAACGTTAACGACGTCGCACGAGAGATTCCGACGTCACTGAATCTTAATAAATTTTACGTTGGAATAATTTAACGAACTAGAGCGGTTATTCGACGAGACCCATTACCCGGACGCTTTCATGAGAGAAGAACTTATAGTAGGGTGACTTTCAGGGCTTGGTTGAAGGTGGGGTGGTCACAAAAGTACCACATTTTCTAACCTATACTAAAATGTTTGTCATATCCTGAAGTTTGTCAAACTGGCAATATCAAGTCTTGGATGTTGGTACGAGCTGAGAAATCCAAGATGGCGTCCAAGATGGCCGCCAGAATTGAAAACAAGATGGCCGCCAGAATTGAAAAC
>CAVMGG010000962.1:0-34779 GCA_963680895.1 Fragum sueziense | reverse complement strand
AAACATCATTAAAAAGATTATTTTCATTTCAAACCATTTCTGAATTGTAGCGCATTTAATTTGCAGCAATGATAAAATCACACTTAACCCTTTCCCAAACAAGACCTGGATTTGAGACCCATTCAAAGGCTTGACAAAAAGTCCTAAGAGAAAAGGAGATTTGCCGTTTATCAGCAATTTCTCCTTTTCTGCCAACGTTATCATTGTTGATTAACGCATGACATGATAGATAGTTTATATGACAAATTTCATGTACATTTCACACTATCATATGACGGTCTATTCAATCTTTTGAGACAAACATAAATCGACAAATATAGATTTAATGTCAGATGCCATGTATATTTCACAGTGTTAAAAATGTACATGTAGCCTACATTTTTTTTCATGACATAGGCCTGTGTTGTTTTTCTTCCTTTTTTATTTCACGTTGAAATTCTATTTAAAAGTAATTAGATCTAGATCTTAATTTTCTATACAAATTTAATCTTTGTCATATTCTGTGTGAAAAAAAAAAAAATGATGTGAAATAAAGAGGTCATTTAACATGTCTTTGTACAATACCGAATTCTATTGGATTCATACTTTGCAGAACAAGTCTATATTTAGACTCGCCTATCGGCTCGTCCAAATATAGCCTCGTTCTGCAAAGTATTCATCTAATATAATTCAGTATTGTACAAAGACATGTTAAATAACCTCATATAATAATAATAATAATAATAATAATAATAATAATAATAATAATAATAATAATAATAATAATAATAATAATAATAATAATAATAATAATAATAATAATAAAACATTTCAGTTTGGGAAAAGTTATTACACTTTTTTCCCACCCCTTTGAAATTTTCCAAAAAACGAGATACGAGGTTTTGCATTTACAACGACGAAATATTATTCTACTCTATATTCGTATGCAAGGGAGGTAATGTTGCACATTTTTGTCAAAGGATGGGTTGCAATAAGGGGTCAAAAATAGATTTTCTTTAAATTTTGTGGATTGATAGGGTTACATAATATCTTTTATTTGTATGTGTAAAAAATCTGGTTTCGGCTTATTTTCCGAGATATGGGTAAATGAAGTGGGTGGGGTAAGATGGACTGAAACACAGCAGGGGTAATTCTAAGTCACTTATCTTTCTTCTTTTTAGCCCCAGATGCGTGAAAAGTTGTATGCGTGTCTTGTGATATATGCGTTAAACATTTATGGGCTTACATTAGATATTCCATTTATATCTTTTCCGTAATATTCATTCTTCTTTATTTCGCCAAATTTCGCTATTTTTAACGACCAACTTTACCAAACTATCTCCTCACGTTTTATTTGAAACCCGAATTTTAATAAACTTTAGAGATGTATTATCCAGACATTAATGTAACTTAATGTGAAATTTGAAAGAAAAGCGTTGGCCCGTTGTTGAGATATTTGACCTTGACCTTCAAAATAACATCACATTCGGGAATGTCTGTCAAAACTACGCATTGTTGGGAAAATGGTTAGGGTTGAATGGCATGTGACAGCACATTCATAAAAGAATGCATTTCACACATGATTAGGGTTTTTATTGTATGATTTTACCGTTAAAATTAATATAATCAATATAATAAACTTGGTCACCTCTCAGAGTTACCCGGTCATTTCATCTAATGAAATCATTGATAGACAGATATTTGTTTAAGGCCTGTCTATACATTTAACATTATGTTCTTTTTGTTGATATTATATAACGTTATATAAATATTTAGCTTAAAGTAAATTAATTGTAGGCACATTTGGTCATTTAGTAAAATCATTCACAATGCGTCTTCTTTATAATGACATAAGAAATACAATCTGAAAATGATTAGTTTTCTCCTAGCAAATTGATAATTCTTGTCCACCATGAGATGAATGAATGAATATAAACTCTTAGACAATTCAAGTTGCATATAAAGCTTTGGCAGTTCTAGCAATATTAACATAATGCTAATATTTAATTTCACTCACCTATGGTAGTAATATTAATCACAGCGCTTTCCGCGTAGACATGTTTCATGTGCAATATTTAGTTTGATAAGAAAACTGAGAAGTAAAAAGAATTTCTTTTCTTTCCCATTCTTCCGAATGGGTTGTACGATACAAAAAAGTAAATATTGCTACGAAACTCATTTGGAACAATAAAAAGAAACCATGTTTCCAATCCTTATGAATAAAATTGGCGCTTTAACTATCACATTTTGGCATTTCCCGAGTTTTGAAGTCATTTTGAAGGTCAAGGTCAAATATCTCAACAACGGGCCAACGATTTTCTTTCAAATTTCACACAAAGTTACATTAATATCTGGACAATGTATCTGTAAAGTTTCATAGAAATCGGGTTTCAAATAAAGCGTGTGGAGATAGTTTGGTAAAGTTGGTCGTTAAAAAATAGCGAAATTCTTCGAAAGAAAGAAGAATGAGTATTACGGAAAAGATATACATGGAATATCATATATAAGCCCATAAATGTTTAACGCATATATTACAAAACATGCATACAAATTTTCACGCATCTGAGCCTAAAAATAAGAAAGATATGCGACTTAGAATAACCCCTACTGTGTTTCAGTCCATCTTACCCCACCCACTTTATTTACCCATATCTCGAAAGATAAGCCGAAACCAGATTTTTTACACATACAAATTAAAGATATCATGTAACCCTATCAATCCACAAAATTTAAAGAAAATCTACTTTTTGACCCCTTATTGCAATCCATCCTTTATTCATAAGTGTGCAATAATTCAAAATTCGAAAGCGTTAAAAATGCTTATGTTTCTATTTGGAATGGCAATGTAACACAGTTTAAGAATTACTGGCACTTCAAATTTCGCTTCTGGTCTTTTGGTGCTAATGAAGGGTTGGATATCTTAACTGGATAAAACCGTTCCCTATTACAACAGATGGTATGCAAGGTTGATTCAATGATGTTTTCCACGCTTCAGAGCAAATGTGAAATTTCATACAAATGAACATAGTAAATGATAAATACTGATATTAACTCAAGTGGAAATGTAGAAAATACTTTTAATCATTTCCCATTTAGACATTTTAAGAAAGGAAACCTTTCGAAAACATTTCGGGAAAAAAAGAATAAAATGTTCATGACCACCAATTTCTCCTTTCCCAAATGCTTAGTTTTCTATCACGTTATGTTCAAGAATCCTACTGTTCGGGACAAAAATCTTTCAAGCATTAGGACAAGTCCATATTAATTATTTTTTTCGTGTAGGAAAGGGTAAAATATATCTGATTTCTTACAGGGTGTTTGAATAGACATTAAAAATGAAAATAATATAGACGTATGTTGAAAATGGTTTTACCTTTTTACCAAAACTATATAATAAATATACAATTTTAAATGACTTAAAAGCTTATGCCAAATGCCAACGGATCATACGACAGAAAAGGGTTTAAAGGAAAATGAGAAACCAGCATATTCTTTTTCTTTTTCTCAGTTATTTTTTCAATCATGTCTCACACTGTGTGAGAAAAACACCAATGACGTCAAAATAAGGGGCCATATTTGTAAACAATACTACGATAAATTCACCAATAGGATGCCCCAACTTTGATTTTGCCCGCTGATATTGCGGACCCAAGTTTTGTTTGGGAATGGTTTACTGAAAACTTGATAACAACGTTACGTGACATTTTCCAACTCAACGGGTAAGTATGTTTGTACAATAAGGAACGATTTTATTCAGCTAACTATCATGTAATTTCCGACACACAAATAATATTTCGTTACTGATGGTTTATCAAAACATAACGTTAAACAGAATCTATTTATAGCACAACATTAATTGCTATTGGAACTATTGCAATATGTGCAATATGTTATACCAATTTTGAAATGATAATTCCTCGCCGTTAAGGACTTTGGATTTGGTTTGAAATAAGCAGCCGTCTATTCATGACTTAAGCCTCTCTTACAATCCGTCAAGCGTTTTTATAAATCGTGCGCCTTCGGAGATTTTAAAACGCACGACAGGTTGTAAGAGACGCTCAAAGAATTGCCCGGTCGATTCTTTGCTGTGCGAAGTCTGCGTCGTGGTTGCGTCCACCAAAGTCGTACGTTGCATGTGCGTGCATAGCACGACTAAAGCCTCTCTAACAACCCGTCGTGCGTCTTTTTAAATCGTACGTTTTAAAAATCGCACGATTTATAAAGACGCACGACGGGTTGTAAGAGCGCCTCAAAATATGTACATTCAAAGCAGGTCAAAAGTATGAATCTCTTCTGAGAAAAGTACGCACTCTTTGTGAATTTTCTGGAATTTCAGTATATCGTTCCCTGCGTCACACGCATACCTGTCGTACGTACTCCGTACTTCTGTCTTGCGTGCTCCTGGCGTTCCAAAAGATGAAGAATGGTCGTAGCAAAGAATAGTCCGGTCAATTCTTTGCTATGTGCAGTCTGCGTCATGGTTGCGTCCACCAAAATCGTACGTTGCACGTGCGTGCACCGCACGACTAAACGTACGTTTTAGACGCATACCGCACGCAGACCGCACGCAGGAGCACGTACGACCGGTTGTTAGAGAGGCTTAAGAGGGGCTTTCGCAAAGACTAAATTAATGATATAAGGGACTTAAATCACACAGTTTCTTTTCTAGAAAGAGTTCCGTCCCTTACAATATACGTATATCAATCGGATGTGCCTAAGGGAAACCCTTTCATAAACAACGTCAAGGGCCAGTAACATCAACAACAACAACAACATCAACAACAACAACAACAACAACAACAACAACAACAACAACAACAACAACAACAACAACAAAATTCGATCCAATATGATAGCGTATGAGGCTCGATAGCGTAGTGTTTAGTGCACTCGGCTTGTCACCGTGGGGACTCTAGTTCGAACCCTACTCGGGGAGGTGTTTCTTTTGACTAGACACTTATTGTCAATGCCTAACACTACCAAACTGTATGGAGTTGGAAGCAGTGAGATAAATGTTTATTGACCACAATAAATTTGGTGGTGTTGCCAGAGACAACCGAATTTTTTCCAAAATCTGGATTCAGTCGAGAGGCTTGTATATAAGACTATTCCATATTCAGTGGCTAATTCTATAGTGTACACTACTTAACTACTCAGACCCCTTTTGACGACATTCTTGATTCAGAGAATGGTATCTAACAGGAACCCGTCTAAAATGACTAGTTCTATAATATACACAAACCAACAACTCAGACCCATTTTTACCACACTCTGGCTTCACAAAATGGAATCTAGCTGGAACTCATCTCCAGTGGCTAGCTCTCTTATAGACACCGTCTACCAACTCCCAGGTTTGTTTTCCAAAAATCTGGTGTAAGAGAATGGTATTCATTGGCTAGTTCTATAATCGACGCTAACTCGAAACAACTCTGAAGTCCTAATCTACCGACATCTGGAATCAGGGAATTTTATCTAACGGGAACCCAGCTCTTGGTGCTAGTTATATACTCGACACTAACCAACAACTAAAGGCGAGTTTTACCAAAGTCTGGATTCAGAGAGTGGTGTCTAACGGGAGCTCATCTCCAGTGGCCAGTATTACGTTGAGCCAGTCTATAAATCTCACGTACTATGTTCAAGTCAATGTTGGTTATTCTGTGCCACGAGACGTTTTTGTTCGCTTACGTCATGTAAGCTTTTTCAAATAACCTTATTTAAAGCTTTGGTCAGAGCAGCTGCCCTCGGCCTTATAAGCCTTGTATATGATATACCTATCATACATTACATGCAACTTCATATAAACAATACAAGTACCTGAGTCATAGACTTAACGTCGTTTGACGATGATATAAACTACTCTCCCAAAGGCAATATTGTGTTTCATAAACAGATCTTGTTTAAATCAGTTTGTAATTCAGTTTTTTGGAAAAAAAATCAAGTGTCAGAAAAGACAACAAGGTAGATCTAGTCCGATTGTTGTTTTTCATCGGTAGAGGAATTTAGATGACATCTTTTCGCGCGTATTAAGGCTTTGTCTACTTTTATACTATAATCTACAGGACTAAAGTAAATACTAAATACAGTACTATTTGTACAAAATCTTGAATTAAAGGATTGTGTCAAACCACATCATAAGGACCCAATTTTATACTTTACACGACATTACAATTGACAACCGCTTTTTGACCAGAGGATAGCTTCTTAAAATAACCCATCTCCAGTGGCTAGTTCTAAACTCGACACTAACTAACAACTCGAAGGCGTTTTTCTTTTACCAAAATCTTGATTAACAGCATGGTTGTATCTTACAAAAAACCACCTCCAGTGGCTAAATCTATGATTGACTCTAACAAACAACTTCTGTGTTCTTTTTTGTCACTAATCTGGATTCAGAGATTGGTATCTAAGAGAAACTCATCTCCGGTGGTTAGTTCAATAATCGACACTAGCTAACAATTCAAAGGCCATATTTGATAAAAATTTAGATTCAGAGGATGGTATCTAACATGGTTGTCGGTTCTATAGGAACTTCTCTATAGTGGTAAGTTCTTTATTCGACACTACCTTTCATTTCACATGCGCCGTGACTTAACTAACATCTCATGCCAAAATCTGGATTCAGAGCGTGGAATCTAATCTCGTAATGAGAACAACAGGTTCTATTTGAACAAGACCTACATTCCGAGGACTACCTGGTCTAGTTTGATCAACATGTGGATTCAGATAATGGTATCTAACAGTAACTTATCACCAGTGTCTAGTTCTAGAATCGACACTGACTAACAACCCCAATGCCTTTTTTGGCCAAAATCTAGAATCAGATTATTTTGTCATGCCTTTTCTTCTCGGGCCGTCAAACCAGATCTTGTTTAGGGAGGTGTTAAAGAACTTGCCACTTGACACGAGTTCCTGTCTAAATCTAAGATGCAGCTTACTTAATTATCCTATTCGCGCGACCTAAGTCCGTGTGTCTTTTGTCTCTTCTGCTTGCTGGAGCTTAGGCCATTGGACAGTTTGTAGCGTATCGAACTCTGACACGTAAGGTCCCGGGGTAGATCCCCGGTCGCGACAAATCGTCGGTATTAATGCAAAATAAGACAAACCTCGTATCTCCTTTTTAGGTGAACTTTAAGGCGGGAGAATAAAACTCAATAACTTTTTTCCGAAACTGGATAGTTTCACTTGCAATTCGGACATATCGTCCGCATATTATAATACTAGTATGTCATTTATACTATTAATATACTAATAATTATACTAATAAGTCAAAATTTACAATGTAGCAAAAATTCAAAACATGTCTAACTGGACATACAAGGGTTTACTTTGAAAATTGTAAAGATCGACATACCAGGTTTTGCATTTACACCGACGGAATGTCATTTTAGACAAAAGTTTCTCCTACAAATGGTTTGATACCGCTAACCTAATGTTGGCGAGCAGCTGAAGGCTCGGTTCGGATGCTGTGGTAGTACTGGTACTCGACAGAAATCCATGGTTATGTGCTCTGACAGCCGCGGTATAACCATAGCAGTTGAAAACGGCGTTAAACCCCAAATAAATCAAATCTATTGCTTGCTGAAAAATTCCTTCCCCAGTTAAATAGGTCCCGGTGTACCTGGGATCGTGTCGTTCACCAGTGTCTGTTGGATGTTCCAAGAGTAGCCTTTTTATATGCATTTATGGATTGGATCCTAAGACATCAGAAGTACGTGAATGTCAAAGAGGAATACTTCGAAGGGTTGAAGCGCCTTGAATGAGATGAAATTTGAATGGCGACATAAATACCCTTTCCAGATCCTCTGTTCAAAAATTAATTGAACGACCCTCGAGTGTACAAACTAGTACATTCATCCTTTTCAAAACAAGATCTGCTTTTGACGTCCCGTACAGAAAAGGATTGGAAAACGTTGAGACAAAAGAAAAACTGCTTATTAACATCATTTGCTCCATTTACCCCAATATTTTCTTGGCTATGTTACACAAAAGCCCTACTTTTTCACAAGTAATTGATCGTTTGTATCAGCCTCCATATTGGACCATCCTTAAATGTTGTTGTTTTGAAAAGGAGTAAAAAACAACAAAGTCAGACGAACGCATACTGACATTTTGATATTGATGGATACAAATCGAAAGACACACGTGGAGACTTATAACGTGACTATAAAGGGAAATAACGTAGTGGATTCCGTAGACACTAATCGTCCGTGTTACAGCAAAACCTCATAATCAAGCTGAAGTTACCAGGTTTTGCAATAACACCGACGTGATATTGAATAGGAACAAATATTGTGCTGAAAATAGGCTGGGTTGAACGGTTTTACTGTGCTGTTATAAAATCTCGTAAGTTTAGTTCCAATCAAGCTGTAGCTGTCATATTTAAAATGGAACCGACGAAATTATATTGTTTGTCCGATATTACGTTACGGTTAACTCAATAAAAGTGTTACTAATTCCGTTAAATGTTTCGTAAACGAAGTCATCCTGTTTCTACCTTACATCATGAATATTGGCGTCAGAAAAAGAGACACCTACATCATTTACACCAATAAAAATCCAGATCGTTCGTTGGTTGGTTCGTTCGTTCGTTATTGCATGTCGGCATTTGTATTGTGTAGTTTGTATAGCCTAGATTATGTTTTCTCATTTAACACGGCTAGTAAATAATTTATTATGTATGACCTGCTATTTAATAATGTCAATCAACGTTTCTTGTTAATTAGGTCGTACTTGTCATTTTTCTGAACAACTTCAATTACCTCCATGTATTTGACTTCTTAATTTAGCAGGGTAATTGATTTTCAAAGGAAGTCTAATAATAATTTGACATCAATTTTCGTTAGGATATTCGTCAATATTTTGCTAATAAAGAAGATTTGAGAAATATGATCTTTGTATTAGATAGGGGTCGTATAGTAGATTCTATGCTGAATCTAGTTTACAAATTTTATATGACTTAGTGTTCGCCAGCGGTTCATTGGAAACGGGGGCGTGGCTATGTATAGACGTCACATAAACCAGCCGGCAGTCTCGTTTATGCGAAATATAGCGACGAAATTTTATAATATACTATTATTTCATTGGTCCAAAAAGTAGGTCGATCACTAAAAGACAGTTGTATTTATTACAGTGGCTTTGTCAGTAGGGTATTTCTTCTGTCTTCCTTAAAGGGCGACGGTAACAGATGGTCTAATTGCAAAAAATGAAATTTTTTGAAAAAATATGCAAAACTTTTGTGTTGACAACCTCGGGATGGTTAATAATATGCGATTCAGACAGAGAATGAGCCGAAATTACAAGACAGATAGCTGAATTTAGGGAGAATCCAAACCTAAATTCAACCCCATCACTGATGGGGTTAGAAATATTTTGAAATTGTTGCACATGCGCATACAGCGCGGACCATGATTCAAACGAGATTCATACTTGAATTTCAATATGACGTCATCATGTATGTTGTGACGTCATTTAAGAAAGTCGCATGTCCTACTGTTTTGACCTACTTTCGATATCGCTTCATGAATTTGGTATCAAATTGCGAAAAAATGAGTCGTTGCTTCAATAGTTTGTCGTAATCATTTAATCAGGTCATATAAAGCTTAAAAAGTGTACATTTCATTTGTATTTGACAATTTTTGGGTCCAAATCTGGGAAATAGTAGCTTTAAGAATAGCAGTATGGTGGAGAATCATCTGACACAGTAATAACAGAGAAATCTTCCATAAATGTAATTGAGCTTGACCAGTTGAAATCAGGTGGATCGGAGAATGAGAACATATGTAGGAGATGATATGGCTGAGGTCGAGCTTTTTATCGGCTGATCTTTTGGATTCAGCCAATCCCTGGTATTTTGCAACTTTCTCTGCTGCAAATATTTTTCCAAATCGGTCATAACATTAAACAAGAGGACCATGATGGTCCTATATCGCTCACCTGAACCAAAATGAATTTAACCACGGTTTTGTTCAATTCAATTGTTATTTAAGACTTTAAGACTGAAGACAAACTTATGGTCAATAGCACTGTGTCAAGTTTTGTCTAGATTAGTCACTATTTGAGGGTTTTAGAGTAAAATTTGAAAGGCAGATAACTGAGCAAACTCTATTCTGATTATTCTAAAATTCATTAATCCAAAAACTTATCGTTATTAACATCTTAATCCAAATTTCGTCTTGATTGTTCATTATTTGTGGTTGTTAGAGACGAAACAGCAATTTTGTCAGATTCAAGGGCACATGCATGACTGACCACTTTCTCATTTGATTGGAGTACAATTCAAACTCATGCAAGTTCTTGTAATCAGCAGCATAGTTTCAAAGTTTTGTCTTGGTTCATCAATAATTGTAGATTCTAGAAAGTAAACAAGGTCGAAAACAGTCAAAAATGGCAATTTTGTCAAATTCAAGGGCACATAACTCTCGACTTTCTGAATAGATAAGACTGAAAATCGAACTCACCCGTAATCTTCTGGTCGCCAACAATGTGCCCAAGTTTTGTATTGATTTATCAATAACTGTAGATTGCAGAGTGTAAACAAGGTCGAAAACAGCCGAAAATGGCAATTCCGTCAAATTCAAGGGCACATAACTCTAGTGTTTGTGGTCAGATCAGTCTGAAAATTAAACTCATTCGAGATCTTATGGTCTCCAAGATAATGTCCTAGTTTGGTATTGATTGATCAATAATTGTAGATGCTAGAGTGTAAACAAAGTTAAAAACAGCATTTTTTGACATTCAAGGGCAGATAACTCAGCACATTCTTGTCCGATCAAACCCATTATCGAACTCCTCCGAGAACTTATGCCCTTAATTGCTCTGACCAAGTTTAATCAAGATTGACCAACTTTTGTGGATGCTAGAGTGTAAACACCAGCTTGTTGACAGACGGACGGACAGACGGACGGACGGACGACGGACATTGAGTGACCACAATAGCTCACATTGAGCACTTCGTGTTTTTTAAGAAAATTAGTCTGAAGAAGATTGATTTGTCATTCACAAGGCGGGCGGGGGGGGGGGCTTCAGATTTGTACAAATCATGGTGTTATCTCCCCTTGGGGCCCCATAAGGCACAAAAAGGGGCAAAAATGGGTAAATTTGGTACATTTTAAAAAATCTTCTTGTCATGAACCAGCTGTGGGATTTGATTCACATTTGGGATTTAGAGCCTTTGGGGCAAGGACTACATAGTTTGTACAAAGAAAAGAAATCCGTTCAAAAATGGCCGAGCTAGGGGCGGGGGTCTGGGTGGGGGTGCATCATGTGTTGAATTTTTACATTTTCAGCTTTTTCTTGAAATCAATGGACGGATTTCAATCAAACTTGGCAGGAAGCATCCCCATAACATGGGGGTTCAGATTTGTACTAGTCATTGTGTTATCTTGTCCTGTTGCCCAATAAGGCACCAAAAAAGGGGCCAAAAAGCGTTAACTTTTATACATTTTCGACTGTTTCTTAAAAATTATTGGACAGATTTTAACCAAACTTGGCTGGAAACATCCCCATGGGGAGGGGCTTCAGATTTGTACAAGTCATCGTGTTATCCACCCCCACACCCCCATTGAGGCCTCTTAAGGCACTGAAAAAGGGGCTAAAATGGATACATTTGGTACATCTTAAAAAATCTCCTTGTCATCTGCTCTTTCAACTCAGGTGACCGATAAGGCCCTCTGGGCCTCTTGTTTTTATCTTAGTTGACTTAATAAAAAATCTGCTTTATTTCCAAATAAACCGTAAGAAATCATTTTGTGTTGTCAAAAGCACCACCTACCGCTCCCTACGACCATAGCTACTAAAGTGTAAGTAGTTTGATTGGCTTTAAAAAATAACAGTTATTTTACATGTACTTTTACATAAATAGGTCAATATTGTCAACATCTTCACGTACTTTCTTTATGATTGATATATATATATCATTATCTAAGCACCTGCTCCAATATCATTTGGAATGGACATCGCCGCTTTTGTTCCAAAACCTCGCAACTACAGCGTTGAATAAGCTGTAGTTACGGGATTTTTGAAGGAAAGCATCGATATGAGTGTCATAATCGGTATAAAATGTACTTTGGGAATTTGCCGTCCGCAAAATAGGACAAAAGCTTGATTTTAACCTACATATTTGTCGTTTTGATGCCATTGCCTTCGGTATTTTTGTTTGTATTCTACAATGCGTGCAATAACAATGCCTTTACAATTTGCCTCTTATTACTTAAGCAAAAAATCACCTATGTTATTCTTCCCTTGTTTAAGTCACGTTTTACATATAAAGATAAAAATACCCACCATTTAACGTCTATACACAATTATATCAAGCATTATTATTTACAATTTTGGAGCGGGCTGATCATGAAACTGATGAAAATGTATGAAATCTGTAATGAATGCACTTGCATTAGCTTGAATTTGTATGCATGGAATCCGAAAAGAAAGACACGTCTCTACTACTGTACTGGAGTTCCATACAAACAAAGGTTTCTATCCCAACTTTGTATCTTCTTTTGTTAATAAACTTTCAACGAACTAACGTAGAATATTTGGCTTGTCATCATGACCACGAGCAAACGTTAAGGCCTGAACAAGATTAGGCTAATTGTCAAAGATTTCGAAGTTCATTTGAATCTATTTTCACGTATTTGTAACGTGGTTAATCTATATTATAAATGTGATCACGTTAAGTTTCTTACATTTTTGTCTTAAACTTTTCATTTATCTTTCCAAAATGCTTTTCTTCTTCAAATCATTATATTAGAAGACAGACGAAAAATAGGCGTGTTTCCACTAATACGACAGACACTGTTTTTTATCATCAATAATTTTGTTATATTCTAATATTAGAGGTTAAGCTTTATAGTATATTGATTACTTTCACTGTTTCAAACAAATAATAATAATAAAAAAAACATAAAAGAAAAAAAAATTGCTTTGTACCAACTCTGATTTTTCCGACACGTTAGCGGAAATTACTAGCGGAAACACATATATTTTTTCACGACTACGCTGCAATTTATGAATTGTCTTACTGTTGTTGAACATCTTTTAGAGAGTGAATATTTGAAAGCATTTGAAAGCATTGACAACTCGGGATACATTCATCAAGCTGCTTTTCAACACAAACCTAGTAACTGCAGTTTGTTCTAAGCTGCAGTTACGAGTTTTTTCTCAAAAGTGACGAAATTTTGCTGTGCGCACTCACATGCTGTTAGTTTTTATTTACTTGTCATTACCACGTCATTATCACACATGTGACCCGCCACGTTAAAATGACCAGATGGAAACGTCAACAGTTTTTACCCTAGTCACTCTATACATATAGCACAAGGATCGATCTTTTTATTCTTAGATAATCTAAAATAGATTTCAGTTCTACTAATCGGTCAGGTAATTTAAGTTACAGGCAAATGTACAGTGGTTCCATAATCACCGAAAGACACATAAATTATGTACAGAAATAGATATTTCTACAGAAGCGTAACATAAATCACATATTTTTATGAAATAGATATTTAAAATTGATTATATTCTTATCATGATCATTTCAAACCCCGAATAAATTATCTCGATTACCATAAATACTAGTACCCTTTTATTTTATACAACCAAATGGTCCAAACAAAATAGGCTTTCAACCTCCATTCCCATCAGTACTTTGATTGTTCTATCAGTCAAACACTAGACTCTTTCCCTAACGCCCTTCCTAAAGATTGCATGTACATGTAAGAAAAAGATGAAAATAATGATAATCAACATGTTAGTTTTTCCTTAAATATCTAAATATATATTGCCAAAATGAACACGATTGTAATTCTTATTAATACCCATATTTCGTCTACAGCAATTTGTAAATTGAATCATTATTTCTTTTTTATCCTATTTTGAAAATTTCCAAATCCATCATGACAAGGATTTTAATATTTCGGCCTTTTTCTATCTTCACAAGGCAGTCTCTGGCCCCGTGAAAGCTGTTTTCCCATTTTCAGTGGGCAGGGTCATATATTGGGAACATTCCTTGTCAACGGGCATCGGCCCTCCTTTGAACATTCTCTTGAAGGTTTCCCTAAACTGTCTACTCATACCGCAGTAAATAAAGAAGTTCAGAGGATAACTCAATAAGATGAAGAAATTCGACATATATGTCATCATGCCGTACACCTCGGGTGAAAAGAGCTTAAGGTCAAACGTGTTATCAGCAACATATATAGTCATAATGATCCCTACAGAGAATTCTACGAGTAGAAACAATCCCACCACCACCACGAGCATCAGAGTCGTACAATTACTCTCCGTCAGTTTTCGCGACTCGCTTTTCTTGTTTTGTTTTAACAATCAAATTCTCCGGACCTGTGCCCGTCTTATGGCGAAGATCAGCAATCCGTTAAGAAGCACGAGCGAGATGCACGGGACCATAATTATGTATGAAGAAACCAGAAATACATGTTGTTGTACATGCCGATATGCTCCATCATCCACTTGGTATTCAGAAACGAACATCCCTGGATTGTGATTGTGACACTCGTATTCAGTTTTGATACGACCTCCATGGGAACCACGTTGAAATCAACGAATTTTGAGAAGTGAGATAGAATAGCCACGAGATAGACGATAACAGTTGCTCTGATTACATTAGGTATGGTACACCAGGTTCGAGCCTGCAGCGAGTGACAGATGTAGATATATCTCTGTACGACCAGACCGACGGTCAGCCATATGGACGCGGTGTGGAATATGGTAGGGATATTTTCATAACCTTAAACTGCTTGCCAGATGGCAAATTTTTGATAATATTAGACAGGTCTATTTTGGAAGTTGCTGCCGACAACAAAATGGATATTAGTAAGGATTGAATTTGGGTTCAATGTGGCATGGACATTTCTGAGGCAAAAGCAGAAATTACTGATACTCAATACTATAAACGTGAATGTTGTCGGCATGTTTAAAAAAGAGCTGCTGTGTTAGACATCGAATATGCTACGTGTAATAAGGAAATTGAAGCATGCAAAACACGAACGTCAAAACGCCAAGCCGTGGTTTGACACAATTACAAGAATTGTTGCAATAAGGCTTCCAACGACAACTTATCAAATATATTGAATCGATTACTGAACCTCCCATAGATATGTGGTGAATTATCTTGAGACACAAAGACACGAATATAGACACAGAATAGTGGCTATCAGCAGTTAAATATTAACTGCTGATAGCCACTTCTGGCTGTCAAGGGACGTTATGATACTAGAACATTGAACTAGATAAAACAGATGAACCTTTCCGATAACGAAAGATTTAGACGCTTCCAATTTCTGAGAATTGCTGTATGTACATCATAGCACAAAAACAAATGAATCAAAAGAATAAAATGCTGGCTGGTATACTCCAACAAAATAACTCGAGACAGCCTAAATTTCGTGTGCAAAGTCTGTCAGTTGAACCTCTTTACAAAACGTTGCCGAAGTGGGGTCAGTGCATATACTAATGTCCCGGGTTAATGCTGATTGACTATATTAGAATTAAACGAGGATCGTTACAGTTGTTTTGGTTTATTTTAGGTTCGCCAGGTATCAATGTGTACAAGTTGTTTCTATAAATAATCACATTTACTTCCTGCCTCACATAGATCTAGTTATCGGTCTAGTCTCTCATTAGTAAAATATTTTTTCGTTTCAGTCTTATCACGTAATACAACAAAATAAACAACAACAATTGTAGAAAAATCTTCAACAAATCTGTCAATACGTCACCGACTTGATTTTGATGGAGTCGCCGAAGATGTAGACATGTCATGGATTTGTAAAAGGTAATTGATTTTATAAACAACACATGATAAAAAAGTTATTGAAAGGCAAAACAAAAGTGTGGTTGCTCGTCAATAGCTAATTTTGGGAACCGTTTAAAATCTAACACGTCCCCAAAATTCTTGGCGTTTTTCGCATTCTCTTCTTCAGACCAAATTTTAATCAGCCACTTACTTTTTAAATGGATTTAATGAATGTTTTCTGCAATTGTTTATGCAGTTGTGAAACGTGATTACCCACCGCGTGTAAATACAACAATTTTTCCAGAATTCGACAAGATCTATCATGTTGATTTCCAGTTGTACTGACTTGAATGTTCAATGTTTTCTATAACCCAGGAACTGTCAGTTCTTTTTGCGTCACTTTTAGACCATGGTTTGGCGATTTCGCTCCCCTGACGATTCTAGATAAGTGATTAAAAAGGAAATGTGTTGAGAGGAATTTCGATCAAAATGAGTCCCTCCGGCCTTCTAATCTTGAACAAGCATACAACCTTTTCCTGACGTACAACCTCTTAATATAACCATGACTAAACTGCCTTAGGTATATATGTTCTTATCTAAATACAGGGTCTCCCAAAAGGTTCTTCTTTTTCCTCCAAGTCTTGTGTGCGTATTTCAAAACTGAAGTACCCCCCCCCGTATTGAAGTATACATACAGTCAATGTTTAACACTTCTTTTAACGTCTACAACCCCTCATTAGCACTGAAGGACCAGAGGCAAAATTTGAAAAGTGCCAATAATTCCTAAACTGGGTTACATTTCCATTCCTAATACAAACATAAACATTCTGAACGGTTTAGAAATTTGAATTAATGCATACTTATGGAAATATTCGACAAAAAAGTTCCAAATTACCTCCCTTTTATATGAATATAGAGTAAAATAACATTTGTAAATTATTTTCTTCTTGAAGCATCATCTTGAAATCCGGCACGGTGAATCGCCATATGTGAAGTGTATTTACAAGTGTGTGTAATTTAATGCATTTCGTAAGGCGAGAAACTAGTGTTTTTAATGATGGATCGTATACCTTAAACGAAAATTACAGTCAATGCTTTCAACTTACATCGCATCTAAAGCTTAAATACCATTTTCTGTTTTAATTCTGAAATTATACTTTAACAATTAGAATGCTAAAGTTCGGAAAAAGATGTTATGGGCCTTATGGCACATGTTAACAACATTTACATAGGTGAAACAATGGATTAAGCGTTAATAAAATTAAATACAGTTTTGTATGCGTTGGCTCAAATCTTGCAGGTGTGCGACACATACAAGATTCGAAACATCGCATGCAACGTTACAGTACATCGGAGTTTCATATTGTGATGTTTACAAAGGCAAAATCTAAAAATATGTGCCACAATATCGTGATCTGACCGTACAATTACAAAATCAGTCTGATTCCATTTTACGTTGGTCTATGCCACCTGAAAAGGCAGTATTCTTCATTAAGCACGGCAAATGTATCTAATAAAGTACAATTCGTCTTCCATGTAATTACCATAATCCATAATTAATTTAGTAGGTGAAAATGTTATGACATGGAATATTCCGAAAATAACGCCTGACATTTTAAATTTTGCAGACGTTCACATAATTGTTTTAGCCTTAAACAGTTTTTGTTGTTGTTATAAACAGTAATTATGTTACCTCTTTTTAAAACTTGCACACGTCACGTACAAAAGGAGCAAGTTGATTATGTACTTTTATAACGATTCAATTTCTTTAACCAGTGAGGAGCCAGTCCGATGACTTAAGAAAGGTAGATAAAGTAGATATTGGTGACTATTCGTACACTCCAATAAACAACCAGTTTTCTCCATGAATATTCCGCAAAGACCTTACCTGTACCACATACTGTATAGAAAAAAAAACAAAACAAAACAAACAACAAACAAAAAAAGAAAAAGAAAAAAAACACCACCAAACATATTGATGGTTTTGCAATATTGCAATACACCAATCAGCCTCAAACTATATCAAAACAAATGTAACGATTCTCGATTAATTTTGAAACGATTACACCAAATGCTCATTAGATAACCCACGTGACGTTTGGGAAGCGTTCACACCGAAATATTGTCCGCTTCAATATAATCATGTTTTATTTCTCAGCTTATACTCTATGGATTTTGACGAAATAAAGTGTACTGTACTCGCTTTTGAAAGGGGTATTACCGATTCTAACTCACTCTGCACCGAATCCCATGGCTTCTTCAAATATTAAAGGGGGAATGCCCAGTTTTTCGGAACACTCGGTCTTTACTGTAGTAAATTAAATGTTTCGTACCAATATGTTTCGCTACCATATTTTCAATAACATAATACATCATTACAATTTGCCATTTTCGACGGTAAAAATGTATTTATTATGCGAAACTGATTTCCTCGAGTTGGAAATCGATTATTTAGAGCAAGAGCGTCGTAAGTGTGTATGCAGTTACCACCGTTTTGCGTCATTTTATTCATGTGTAGCTGATAAAAATTCCTGTAATTCACTAAAAAGTGCGCTGACCTATACAATTTCTTTTTGAATTATTACCAGGACATGTTGCTTAGTACAATGAGGGAGTTTTATCAGATTCTATTATGTAGAACTTAAAATATTTCCAAACATATGCAAATTTTGACATAAAACACTCCAGCTTCGTTGATCTAACCGAACACGTGAGCATGCTGTTTTATACATTTACGCGTTTATAGAAGCACATATTTTGGGATTTCTGTTTTTGTTAAGTCTAAGATGTTACTTTAAATCCTTTTTTGGGAATAAACGATGAATATACAGCATTTCATTAGCAATTTAGTGACCTTGGACAGGTGCAAGAAATTTTGCATTTTTCTACGTAGGGGTATGTGATACGAATGCCTATAAAATTCAAACAAGATCGCTGACCACCCATTTTTATTTTATTTTTCAATTGGTAATAACATGTAATTTCAACATACAAAATATAAATAAATTCTATTATTCGGGGAAAAATTAGGAAACTGGAGCCTTCCCCCTTAAGCGGAAGCATTTTTCTTGACAAACTCTATACAATTTCTTACACAGACATCTTTTGTTGTCACAAAAATTTATTTGAGACAAATAAAACTCCCTACGTATAAGATTCAGGATGCATCTAACTGAGTGAATTCTGTACAATTCTCTTCGTAAAGTACAACAAAAGACATCTGATGACCTTCATTATTCAATGACTTCATTTTTTCCGTACATTGTTCAGTGTCGCGTCATCCTAAAACTATATATTTTTTTTTTCTTTCCAGTCAAGATATTATGGTATACGTTTACGAAATTATTCTATGCAAGTTTAACGATATCGAACTTTTGAATCATGCAGGTGTCTTACACAAATGCATGCAAAGTTATGTTGTCAATTAAGAAGCTTAAGTTGTTTACAACGGTAAAATTTTCAAACGGGTATCTTGAAATTGTTTCTGGACTATAGTCATAAAAATCCTTCGTTTGATTTTTTCCTAGACACTTTTTCAAAACTGCATAATAGTAGGATGGTCCATATTGAAAATTGAGTCAGATGTCAAAATGGGTTGTATGTCCCAAATAGAACGGAAATGATTAAGCAAAAATGAGAAATTGATTATTGTGATAAGGATTTTCATCTTGAAGACATGTCAAAACTAGTTCGAGTTCAGAATAACGTTACTGAGGACATATTGCAAATACTATGCGTAATATTAAGAGATTGATTTGTGTAAAATTGTGACCCGTCGCGCTAAAAGGGACTTTATCGGGTGTGTGAAAAATATCGGCCCTAGTCAGTCTGCGCAGTCGGCGCAGCCAGACTAGGGCCGACACTTTTCACTTTTATGTACTTTTTATATCTGGAATGTTTTCTTCATCTTACTATTGGTTCATTTTTCGAAAACAGTATATGGTTTACCTGTGCTGAGTCTGAAAAGTTTGTCAAAGTCTGGATTTTTGGTATTCGGATAAGGTCCCTTTTAGCGTGACGGGTCACAAATGTACTAAAACGACCGTATTATTTATCATCGACATTGTCTTCCTTTCCTACTACTATTTTAGCCAAGATTGATTCATGTTAATCAGCGATATGGTATGTTTATGGAAGCTTTTCTTCATAACCCTCTACCAAATGACAAGC
The DNA here is from genome assembly GCA_963680895.1 of Fragum sueziense. Lineage (NCBI taxonomy): Eukaryota > Metazoa > Mollusca > Bivalvia > Cardiida > Cardiidae > Fragum > Fragum sueziense. The sequence continues at coordinate 14,879 of CAVMGG010000962.1, read as the reverse complement.
ACATTTGGTAGTCAAATTTGAAAGGTTCTACAGATGAAAAAGGTGTTGGGAAATATATAATTTGTGAGCAATAATGCGTAGAAAACATTGAGGCAATAGAAGAAAATGCTAGTTTTCAGCATTTACTTCTTTTGACCAAATTTTTCTCCAAGCCTTTTCCATTAGGAATTTTAAAACCAGTTCTTGTTTCGAAAAAAGTTAATCTACAGTTGCCTTTTAAATTCCACAAAATCTATTCATGAGACATATTCGTCGATCTATAAAGTACGACATTTCGTGACTAGACATCTAGCTGAATAATAGAAATCATTTATGAACCATCTTACAATCAACATTTACCCAATTGAATTGTGTCTCGGGATGAAATAATCAACCAAACGAGTTATGTAATCAAGTTTCCCGCCACACTTCAACGTAAATTTCGCTGCTTTTCAACAAAAACCTCGTAACTGCTTCTTAAGGTAGAAGACCCATAATGAAAAACACCACTTTCTAGCCATACGAAATGCATCAAATTACACACACGTGTAAATACACTTCTCATAAATTGATTCACCGTGCCGGATTTCAAGATCATGCTTTAAGAAGAAAATGATTTACAAATATCATTTTACTTTATATTCATATGCAAGGGAGGTAATTCTGAACTTTTTGTCAAGTATTTTCATAAGTATGCATGAATTCAAAATTCTAAACCGTACAAAATGCTTATGTATATATTTGGAATGGAAATGTAACACAGTATAGGAATTACTGGCATTTTTTAAATTTCGCGGCTGGCTCTTTGGTGCTAATTATGGGTCTTCTATCTTAAAAGAAGCTGAAGTTACGAGGTAACTTTTGTTGGACAGCGACTGTTTATTAGAACCGGCCAGTGTTACATGACGTCTCTTTTTAACGAAAAACTGTGGCATGTTTTAAGCTGCAGTTATGAGTTTTTAGTTGAAAAGCTGCGATATGATGTGGCGTCCGTAAATAGAATACCATAGCTGTATATTGCATACTGATATAACACAGTCTTAAGTCTAGTTTCTAGACAAATACTTCTTTCTAAAACTTTAAGATTCTGTTCTTCCTTATACCGAAAAACTGTCTAGATGAATAGGTCCCGGTGTACTTGAGATAGTGTTGTTTACCAGTATCTGCTTGGTGTTCCAAAAGATGCCTTTTTATATGCATTTATTGAATGGTGTCGAAGACTTCAGAAGTGCATGACTGTCAAAGGGCAACATACATGTAACAGCTCTTTCTAGAACAGTTTTCAAAACTGATTGAAGGTCCCTCAAAGTGACCAAATCTGTACATTCTTGCACCCTTTTCACATCTTCGCAAGACAAGGTTTCTACCCCCACTTTGTTCATTAAAAACGTTCGTAAGGAACAAAGTGGAGGTAGAACCCTTGTCTTGCGAAGGTGCCGTTTTCAAAAAAAAAAAAAAAAAAAACCTGCTTATGACGTCTCTTATGGGAAAAGGCTTGGGAAAAACATTAAAGCAAAAGAAGAAAATGCTGTTATCTCGCATTTTCTACTTTTACCTCAATATTTGTTTGTTTTGCTAAAAAAATCATATCTTTATTCACAAGTAATATGTCGACTGTAGCAGCTTTCATATTGGACCACACTGAAATTAGAGTTTTGGAAAGGGAACATAACAATAAAGATACCCTTAAATGTTGCTGTTTGGGCAAGGGAACATAACAACAAAGACAGATGAACGTATACTGACAGTTTAATATTGATGGATACAAATCGAAAGACACACGTGGAGACTTATAACATGACTTTAAAGGGAAATAGCATAGTGGATTCTATAAACACGTATAGTTGGTGTAAATTGCAAAACCACGTAATCAAGCCGAAGTTACCAGGTTTTGCAATAATACCAACTTAATATCGATTAGGAATAAATATTGTGCTGAAAAAAGGCCGGTTTGAACGGTCTTACTCATTTATCTTCCGTGTTGTTATTAAATCTCGTAAGTATGGTTCCAATCAAGCTGTAGTTGCCATATTTAGAATGAAACCGACGAAATTATATTGTTTGTCCGATATTACTTTACGGTGAACTCGATAAAAGTGTTACTTATTCATTTAAATGTTTTGTAAACGATGCCACCCTGTTTCTACCTTACATCATGAATGCTGGCATCAGAAAAAAGAAACACCTATATCCTTTAGACCAATAAAAATCCAGTTCGTTCGTTGGTTGGTTCGTTCGTTCATTATTGCATGTCGGTTTTTGTATTTGTGTAGTTTGTATAGCCTAGATTGTGTTTTCCCATTTAGAACGGCTTGTGAATGATTGATTATGTATGACCTGTTATTTAAAATACCAGTCAATGTTTCTTGTTAATTAGGTCGAACTTGTTATTCTTCGGAACAACTTGAATTAACCTCATTCTTTTGACTGCTTTATTTAGCAGGGTAATTAATTTTCATAGGAAGTCGAATTATACCTTGACATCAATTTTCGTTATGATATTCGTCAAAATTTTGCTAAGAAAGAAGAATTGAAAAATATGATCTATGTATTGGATAGGGGTTGTATAGTACATTCTACGCGAAATAAACATGCAGATGAGCGCGGCGCATTGAATGTTTACATCGCGTAGAATCTACTATACATTTTCTACCTGACTTTGTGTTCACCAGCGGCTCATAGGAGACAGGGGCGTGGCTATGTATAGACGTGAAATAAACTAGCCAGCAGTCTCGTTTATGTGAACTATATTGGCGAAATTTTGAAATATACTGTCATTTATTGGCCCAAATAGTAGATCGAACACTAAAAGACAGTGGTATTTGTCACAGTGGCTTACGTTCTAACGGATTTTGTCAGAAGGATATTTCTTCTGTCTATTTTAAGAATTGCAACATTTTGGAGAATCATGTGACAGCAATTGTCGAAACCCTTCAAAAATTTCGTTAAGCGATACTTGAGCAATTTTAAATTGGGTTGAGTCAGAGAAGGCGGAAATGCGTAGGGGATAATATGGCTGAGATAGAGCTTTTTACCAGCTAATTTTAAACGATTGCTTTGGATTCAACCAATCGTTTTGCAACTTTCTCTGCCCCAAATCTTTTTTTTCCAAATCGGTCATGACAGAAAAATATATTGAAAAAAATGTGTCACGTGATTCCCAACTATGATCAATTCTCAGCTACCGAGATGAATGAGTTCGTTTAAAAATATTGTATCTTTATGTACACTCATTTTTAGGCATGATTTGTTGAGAAAAATAGTCGAAAGTAGTATCGATTTGTCATTCACATTTTATGTCATTGTACCTACCATTATACTCCTTACGAACAGTACGCGGTAAAAGCTGTGTGATTGGATTTCGAAAATAAAATTTGATTTACAAGTACTTATACTTTTTAACCTAATGAATAGGACAATGCCGTTCATCATTTTGTCAGCATCTTCACATACCTTATTTATGATTGATATTTATCATTATCGTAACATCTGCTCCAATATAATATGGAATGGATTTCGTCGTTTTCCTTCAAACATCTTGTACATGTAACTACAACTTGGCTAAAACTGTAGTTGCGAGGCTTTCGACTAAAAGCGGCGATATTCATTCCAAATGATACGAGTGCCATAAGCGGTCTACAATGTACTTTGAAAATTTGCCTTCCGCAAAATAGGACAAAAGTTTGGTTTTAATCTGTATATTTGTCGTTTTATTTGCCAATGCCATAGCTATTTCTGTTCGTATTCTACAATGCGTACTATAACAATACCATTATAAATTGCCTCTTATTACTAAGCAAGAATCCACTATGTTATTTCTCCGTTGTTGAAGTCACGTTTTACAAATAGATAAAAATACCCACCATTTAACGTCAATACACAATTATATCAAGCATTAATATTTACATTTTTGAATCAGACTGATCACAAAACTGGTAAAATGTATGTCGTCGCTTTCCAAAGAAACCTTCATAACTGCAGCTTGTTTTAAGCTGCAGTTAAGAGGTTTTCGTTGAAAAGCAATATTTCATATAGTTGTGGTAGCTTGAATTCGAATGCGTTCAATTCCAAAAGAAGGACACGTCTCTACCACTGGAGTTCTATACAAACCATGGTTTCTACCTCAACTTTGTTCCTTACAGAGTGTATTAACGAACAAACTGGAGGTAGAATCTTTGGCTTGTTATCATGACCAAGCACGACCAAAGGTTTAGGACTGAACAAGATTGGCTAATTGTCAAAGATTTTTCGAACTTCATTTGAGTCCACTTTCACGTTCTTGTAACGTAGCACATCTATATTATAATGCAATCACGTTAAGTTTCTTACATGTTTGTATCTTATGCCTTTAATTCATCCTTCAAAATAGTTTCCTTCTTCAAATTAGTATAAAGACAAACGAAAATTAGCTATTTGACCACTAACAGGACCGACCCTGAATTTTTGTATTCATTAATTGTGTCATTTTATAGTATTACATGCTGTTAAAGCTAATAGTATATTGATAACTGACTCTTTCTACAAATAGAAAAACGCATTCTAATCAACTCTGAATGTTCACGCTAGTTAGCGAAAACTGTTGGCGGAAACACATCTATTTTACGTCTACTATGTAATATTGGTAGATTGTCTTACTATAGTTGAACAATTTTTCAACAGTAAATATTTGAAAGCATTTGAAAACATTGACAGATCGGGATACATTTATTGGTAGTGTGCAATCACATACTGTCTTTTTTTATTTACTTGTCTTTAATGTGACGTTGTAATGTATGTGAACCGTCACGTGTAAGGACCATCTGTGAGATGTAGACAGTTTCGATCCTAGTCAGTTTGCGCTTACAGCAGACAGCGCTGGATGACAAGGATCGACATTTGTTGTTCTTATGTAATTTCCTGAATCTATATTTTTTTCTCTATCCTACTGTCTGTTTAATACTCCAAATACGACCCGTTCCACATATATTGGCCTCACGGACTTCTAAAGCGGTACCTTTCGATCATTTCAGGTCACATATCAGATGGATCACAAAATATGTTTCCAGTTTTACTAATATGTCAAGTAATTCAAGTTACTGGCAAATGTACGTAACGGTTCCTTTATCACCGATAGACACATAAATTATGTACACAAATAAATATTTCTACAGAAGCGTAACATAAATCACATATTTTTATGAAATAAATATTTAACATTCAATATATTCTTGTCATGATGAAGTCAAACCATGAGTAAATAGTCTCAATTACCAATAAATTCATAGCTGTAATGCCCTTTCATCAATTTCAAGCAGTTGGTCCAAACATAATTGTAAAACGTTCTAAATGTATTCAAATCAGTAAATTGATTTTTCTTTCAGTCAAAAACTAGACACTTTCCCTTACAATTACGGGTATTTACGCCCTCCATAAATAATGCATTAAATGCATGTATGAAAAAGAAGAAAATACAGATTATCAATATGTTCATCTTTTCCTTGAATAGCTAAATATATATTACTAAAATGAACACGATTGTAATTCTTATTAATAGTAACATTTATTCTACAACAATATATAAATTGAATCATTATTTCCTTCTTTATCCTATTTTGGAAAGGGTCAAATTCATCATGACAAGGATTTTAATATTTCGGCCTTTTTGTATCTTCACAAGGCAGTTTCTGGCCCTGTGAAAGCTGTTTTTCCATTTTCCGTGGGCAGGGTCATATATTGGGAACATTCCTTGTCAACGGGCATCGGCCCGCCTTTGAACATTCTCTTGAAGGTTTCCCTAAATTGTCTACTCATCCCGCAGTAAATAAAGAAGTTCAAAGGATAACTCAATAAGATGAAGAAATTCGACATATATGTCATCATGCCGTACACCTCGGGTGAAAAGAGCTTAAGGTCAAACGTGTTATCAGCAACATATATTGTCATAATGATCCCTAGGGGGAATTCAACGAGTAGAAACAACCCCACCACCGCCACGAGCATCAAAGTGGTACAATTACTCTCCTTCAATTTTCGCGATTCGCTTTTCTTGTTTTGTTTTAACAGTTGCATTCTCCTGACCTGCGCCCGTCTCATGGCGAAGATCAGCAATCCATTAAGAAGCACGAGCGAGATGCACGGGACCATATGCATGAAGATAATCCGGAACCAGAAATACATGTTGTTATACATGTCGATATGCTCCATCATCCATTTGGTGTTCAGAAACGAACAACCCTCGATTGTGACGCTCGTGTTTAGTTTTGATCCGACCTCCATTGGAACCACGTTGAAATCCACGAATTTTGAGAAGTGAGATAGAAAAGCCACGAGATAGACGATAACAGTTGCTCTGATTACATTAGGTATGGTACACCATGTTCGAGCTTGTAGCGAGTGACAGATGTAGATATATCTCTGCACGGCCAGACCGACGGTCAGCCATATGGACGCGGTGTGGAATATGGTAGGGATGTTTTCATATAGAACCTTATACGGATAACACCAATTAAACGGTACAAATTCCTTGTAGTTCCCTAAAGTAAAGAAGTACACAAATATAGGTAGGGGTATAACGCCTGTCAACATGTCACTGAGTGCCATCGAGGCCAGGAGAACATTGGTCGGGGATCGCATGTGCTTCTTTAACAGCACGACTATAACTAATGTATTTGTAACAACCGTCATAAGTATCACAATCGGCATGATGTAGCCGTTTATAAATACGCTGTATTTCGACGGAAACGTGTGGAACAGGTGAAAGGGCATTTTGAAATCGGTGTCATTGTCCAGCCCGTAGTCTGATACATTCATTCCGTCGTAGTCTGGATAGTTCATTGTTGTATTGTCTGCGGCCATCTTTGTTTATGTGTGAGAGAGTCTCTGTGAGAATTACTTAACGAGCCTTATTTAATCCACGGTCTTTGTTCTGTCTTTGATCTGTTGCCTGAAAATAGAACGGAAGAGGTTAAGTCATATATCATCTTTTTTTCTTTAAACCGCTTTACAGATGGCAAGTATTAAACATGTCCAATTTGAAAGCTGCTACAGACCACAAAATGGATGTTGATAAGGATTGAATTTGGGTTCAAAGAAGCATGGACAAAAGTAGAAGATACTGATATCCAATACTATAAACGTAAATTTTGTCTGTGAACTGTTGCAATGGGGCTTCTTCCGACAACTTATTAGATTTCTATGGAATCGATTACATAACATCTCATAGAATGTGTGGTTAATTACCTTGGGGCCGAAGACACGAATATAGACACAAATATTTGCAAAATGTACTACAGAAAAAGTAAGACTAAAGCACAAAAAGATTGAAAGCAGTGCATTTTTCCTGAAGGTGTTTTAGTAATTATGATACTAGAACATTGAACCAGATAAAACAGATTAAACCTTCCCAACGGGAAAGATTTGGACGCTTCCAATTTCCAAGAATTGATTTTCTACGTAAGAAATATTGTCTTAAAAAGATTTTCTTTCGAAGGAGAAACATGTACCTTTTAATTTGTGACGTGAAATTTTATTTATCATTATGTAACGTTCGTACTCTATAATTACACTCAATGTTTAGCCATCTCCATTATTTGTCATGTGAAAGTTCTATCGCCGAAAGGATGGACAAATAAAAATGATAATAAAAATATCAATCACTGCTACCGGGGATCAACCTCCTGACCTAGAGGCTGACGTTCTACCTCTCAATACAGGCTAAGCTTCAGTTTGTATATGCTGTAGTTGCCCTTTTCCTAAACGGCATATTTTCAGACTGGTCCAATTTAGAAAGGAACAAAATGAATGCTAATAAAATGGAATTCGTACACATCATAGCACAGAAAACATTGAGACTAAAGGAAAGATACCAGTTATTACCATTTTTGTGTTTTTGTATTAATATGTTTCCAAAATTGTCCCACTGGAGACATCAAAACAGGTCGTGTTTGCAAATGGGTTAAGACGAACTTGTCACTACCCGACAATATCCATCATGTTGATATCCATTGGTACTGACTTGAATGTTCAATGTTTTCTATAACCCAGAAACTGTCAGGTCTTTTTGCGTCACTTTTAGACCATGGTTTGGCGATTTCGCTCCCCTGACGATTCTAGATAAGTGATTAAAAAGGAAATGTGTTGAGAGGAATTTCGATCAAAATGAGGCCCCCGACCTTCTAATTTTGAGCAAACGTACAACCTTTTCCCCATGTACAAATTCTTAATACATGGAAGTTATAGATGAGAATGTTTTCCGAAAACTTAATTCGCTTTCGTTTATTGTTATTTTTTATTGATCGATTCATTTCATTTTTAATTAAAGATGAAACATTACGTAAAATGTCAAAATTCCTTTATGCTACGTTTGTAATTAATAAAAAAAGCATTGATAATTTTATGGAATCAGCTTTAGATTTCCTTTCATACTTTCCGAAACCAACACAACAAAGTTATAAACATGTAATTAACATACTAAAATATGTTCATACCAAACTAGAAATTTTAACGAAAAGCAGAAAAATTAATGGTGGTTGTTAACACAATCTATTTCCTCGGATGTTTTCCAAACATGTCTCTACAGAGGACGTCAAAGCTAGGTTTTCAGGAAAATATTAGACTATTTTCAGTATGTGGGGATGGTTTGACTTTTTTTAGACAAATGGAACATGTTTCCATTGTTTGACAAATGTGAGTGTAACGTACTTATGCAGTGTAAAGATGATTTACTTTTTACATTACAAGAGCTGTCCGAAGACAGCGCACTCGACTTTCTAAGTTGCTAAGTATAAAGGGGGCATAACTCCAAATATAGTGGAGCCAGGGTCATGGGCCCTGGTAGTAAGGTAGAGGGTGTGATGGTGAATAAGTATTCCAAGTTTGAGTTGAATCCCTTTGATAGTATGGACGTCATTGATGTTTGAAAAAACTTTAACCTTGGTTGCAACGCCGACGCCGACGCCAACGCCGACGCCAACGCCAACGCCAACGCCGACGCCCGGGTGACTGTATAAGCTCTCATTTTCTTCGAAAAGTCGAGCTAAAAATGAACAGATAAAACGCAATCCTAGACAACCACCTTAAAAATAACTTGAATCAAGCTTAAGACTTGTATTTCTGTTGAACTATAGGATTTTATAAGAATACTGACAAAATATTCACACATTTCATGCTTTTCATATCTCAACACTCCTTTACTTTCACCTTTGAGAACTTATTGAAATGGTAGAAAATTATATGGTATGCTCTGAGTCTCGCCAATTCAGTTTCTAAAATTACCACGAATTTGCGTACATTTTACAACATGAAATTTGGTAGATAAAATTCTTTTACGACGTAAAATTGAAATGATTGCTTTTATATTTGGAAGATACAGATGCAATATAATCTTGTATTTTTCTTGCTTAAAAGGATGTTTTCTACCTTAGCTTTCTTTGGCCGAAACCTTGGAGTCTTTAAAAATTTTCCACACTTCGACGTTTTCTGACACCCTACAGGATAAACATTTTTTTTAAAAAAATGTGGTAAATGTAAAAAAAATTTGTGAAGCAAAAATGCCTTCAATTTCCACTATATATATCTACTCAGAAAGGCCAAACTTGTAAAATTCGATTCACTTAAAATTGTCATATACAACACCTGTGAATTTGGACCGCACTAAAATAATGCCGTCTGGGATTGTTATAGATCCCATATGATATTCCAGGTCAGTGTAAATAATATCCATGCTTTTATCAATGTCATCTTTGTCAACTCACGGAGAGCAGCATCAATTGTAATTATTGCTTAAAATGTGTGTTTTTGGGCCGTTATTCACATTGAATAACAAACATTGAATAACCAGAAAAAACGGGCGGACATCCTGAGAAATCGTGTATTAATCAGTAGATTCTCGTGCGATATCGACAGGCTTTACACTCAAGTATCCTCGGTCGGGGATTTGTGGAGTGATTCAGAAAATTGAATATTAAAGTGAATATTTTGTCATTTCTCTTTTCCGCGATGTGATTTCTTGGACACCCACTGTACACCCTCATAAATAGTAAAATATTTATCTTCCAGTCTAATCATATCTGATGACGTAATCGTGACGTAGGTATCTTAAACAAAAGAAGTAAACAAAAGGATAGCTGACGGATTTTAAACTAAAAATGGATTTCTTTGACGGGGAAGGATATAGATCAGTGGTTGTTTATCTTATTGCAAATGATGGTACTAGACCTGTGATATTTACAAGGTCGCTGTTCTTTTGTAATTTCGATCTCTGTCAATATTTCAATATAAATTACAAACAGGACGTAGGAGGCTTTTCAACTTCAAAACTGAACGACTGCGGAACTCACTTACAAACATGCATTATCTAGAGATAAAGGTAGGATTGAGCGGAGAAAATAAGATGGATCTAACAATCAACTATGGTTGGCATTTGTGTTTCGTGTTCTTCTTTAAGTTACTCAAATCTTTCCTTTTCAAGCTTTGAATACAAAGTTAAATTTGTTCTTTAAACTTTGAAACGGACAAATGCCCGAAACGAACCACTTCGGAAGTATAAATTTAAGATCAGATAGATCAGGTAGATATTTTTGACTTCTTAAAATGGCTAATGAACAACTAGTCAATCTTCTTCAGAAATACTCCCCAATACATTAAGACCTTACCGGGCACAAAAATGAGCCATATGTAAGGCTGGTACTAGATATCGTAAAGAAACTTAAACATATTGATGGTTTTGCGATACACCTGTCATACCTAAAAATAGAGCTAAACAATTGTAACGATTCTCAATTACTTTTTGAAAAAATTATACCAAATTCACGGTGGATAACCCACGTTACTTTTAGGAAGCGTTCACAGCGAAACATTGTCCACTTGAATCTATTTTTTTTTTAAATTTTACAGCTTATACTCTATGGATTTTGACGAGATAAAGTGTACTGTACTCGCTTTTTAGAGGGATATTCTCGATTTTAACTCACTCTGCACCGAATCCCATGGTTTCTTCAAACATTCAAGCGGAAGCATTTTTCTGGACAGATTTTACACACTTTCTGACACAGATATCTTTCGTTGTCACAGAAATTTCTTTGAGACAAATAAAACTCCCTTAGATTCAGGATGGACTAAACTGGGTGAATTCTTTACAATTTTCTCAGTAAAGTACAACAAAAGACATCTGATGACCTTCATTATTCAATGACTTCATTTTGTCAGCACATTGTTCAGTGTCGCGTCATCCTAAAACGTCTATCGTCGTGTGGATCTATAGTCAAGTTATGATATTAAGGTTTACGAACTGAGAATTAAAACACCACTTTCTATCCATACGAAATGCATCAAATTACACACACTTGTAAAAAATCTTCACATAAATTGATTCACCAGGCCGGATTTCAAGATTATGCTTCAAGAAGAAAGTAATTTACAAATATTATTTTACTCTATTTTCATATGCAAGGGAGGTAATTTTAAACATTTTTGTCAAATATTTCCATAAATATGCATTATTTCAAAATTCTAAACCATACAAAATGCTTATATTTGTATTTGGAATGGAAATGTAACACAGATTAGGAATTACTGGCACTTTTCAAATTTCGCCTCTGGCTCTGCATTTCATTCTCAGTTCGTACACCTTAAAGGGCGACGGTAACAGATGGTCTAATTGCAAAAAATGAATTTTTTTGAAAAAATATGCAAAACTTTTGTGTTGACCACCTCGGGATGGTTAATAATATGCGATTCAGACAGAGAATGAGCCGAAATTACAAGACAGATAGCTGAATTTAGGGAGAATCCAAGCCTAAATTCAACCCCATCACTGATGGGGTTAGAATTATTTTCAAATTGTTGCGCATGCGCATACAGCGCGGACCATGATTTCAACGAGATTCATACTTAAATTTCAATATGACGTCATCATGTATGTTGTGACGTCATTTAAGAAAGTCGCATGTCCTCCTGTTTTGACCTACTTTCGACATCGCTTCATGAATTTGGTATCAAATTGCGAAAAAATGAGTCGTTGCTTCAATAGTTTCTCGTAATCATTTAATCAGGTCATATAAAGCTTAAAAAGTGTACATTTCGTTTGTATTTGACAATTTTTGGGTCCAAATCTGGGAAATAGTAGCTTTAAGGTAGACCTACGCGTGTACCAACGTAAATAAGACAATACTGATTCTTAAAATGATTTATTTTGCAAGCGACCATTTGAATATATCGTACACCAGCAAGATTCAAACCAACGCATGCAATATGAAATTAAGCGGTTTCGAAAGAAGAAATAAAGAGACTAAACAACATGCTTAACGACATACAAAGTTCTAAGGTGGGAAATGAGAAAGCTAATAATCAACACACATTCTCTTCTTTTCCTACAAATCTTTGCTATTCCGTATTTCTTTGTTTTAGGATTATCAAATCAAAGTCTTTTCGGTAAAGCCTGTCGTTTTTTCTAATCTACAATGTTGTCTTCAGAAATAAATAAAAGATTTCCATGAAACATTATACGTCGCTCTATGTAGTACGACATTTCGTGACTAGACATCTAGCTGAATAATAGAAATCATTTATGGACCATCTTACAATCAACATTTACCCAATTCAATTGTGTCTCGGGATGAAATAATCAACCAAACGAGTTATGTAATCAAGTTTCCCGCCACACTTCAGCGTTTATTAGGACCGGTCAGTGCTACATGTGTTGGAGCGTTTGTAAATGAAATGAAAAAAAAAAATATTCGAAGGTCATAGCTCGTAAAATATTGAGGCAAAAGGAGAAACGGCTGATTATCAGCATTTTTTTGTTTTGTTTCAATGTGTTTCCAATCATATTAGCTCGACTTTTCGAAGAAAATGAGAGCTTATACTGTCACCCGGGCGTCGGCGTTGGCGTTGGCGTCGGCGTTGCAGCAAATGTTAAAGTTTTTTTTAAACATCAATGACTTTAATACTATTAAAGGGATTCAACCCAAACTTGGAATACTTATTCACCATCACACCCTCTACCTTACTACCAGGGCCCATGACCCTGGCTCCACTATATTTGGAGTTATGCCCCCTTTATACTAAACAACTTAGAAAGTCGAGCGCGCTGTCTTCGGACAGCTCTTGTTTCTATAAGGGTCGTCAAAACAGGTTTAGGATAGGGTTAACTCAGTATAACGCATTTATAAGTCCGTTTCCTAGGCCATTAGCCATGTTCCATTCTCCATACCTTATTATTTGTGTACAAATCCGCAATTGTTGAGTCAGCAGTATCTTCTTTTGTATTCAATAATTCCCAAGATTTACTATTAGAGACGTCAAGACCAGGCCCCGATTTCTCGGAAAAACGAAAAGTACGTTCTCGGACTCATATCTGAGCGTACTGAAATTGCACGAAATCCACGTGAACTTCAATCGAATACCCTTCAATGTTGGCTAGTATTCCATTGAAGTTTTCGAGAAACCAGGGCATGGTCTTGCTTGGGAAAGGGTTAAACGACTCGGAAAAATTGACTGCAATTGTAGAATACAGGAAAATGAACGTAACTAAGATAAAAGGTATATCTATCATCTCACGGGAATCATTAAAATACGAATCAGAATTGTTTTTTATTATTTCCTTCAAGTTTCGAGAAGCCTTGATAAGGACGCCAAAACCGAGCTCTGACGAAATCTTTTCCGCAACAAGTCCTGGATTTGATGTCTCACTTAAAAAATGGTTAATAGAACGTAAAAACTTGTGCATTTTCTCTTCTTTGTTAACGTTTATACAATTTCTTTCCGGTTCGGGTTGCATAAATTATATATAAAAGTTTGGTGACACTCTTTAATAGATTGGAAAATTCAAATGAATTTTTAACCTCGGTGTTCGTTTTATCTCCTTAGAAGCAACTGTCCAAGAATTATGTCGAGGTTTAAAGATAAAGTAGAGACCTACTGGTTGTATTTTCAGTAAAGGTATATTTTGCAAAATCCAACATATACTTTGCAGAGAAACATAAATTATGGGCTAAAGACATTCGCGAAATGTTATTCCAAATCCAAACCCTATATTGTGGATACCAACAAAATATTGTTTGATAAATAGTTAAAGAAATATTGCATTTTGAAAGGTCAATATCCCATTTCACATGTAGCTCTTGATTGAGAAAGGGTTAATAACCTACAGTTGTTGTAAAGAATCTGACAAGATATCGATTCTAAGGACCTTATATAGAACTACAGCATTCAGAAAATTCTATGAAACGTTCCCACCCTAATTGTTCATTCTACGAAGTGATAAAACGGTGTTCGTTTCTCGAACAATACGGATGTCCTAATAAACCATAATTAGGTAGATTACTCGGACAATACAAAATGTCGGACAATAAATGACCCCCGGCCGTAAATAGAAATCCGTGTATTAGAGAGGTTATCATGTATATGACCCCCTTGTATTGTTCCTGTTTCTAGATACCTTCATTAAGCATTGTGGTAGGCGTATTGTATTCAGCGTAGAACGTGTACTCATTTTGGAACGAAATCGTTATGACTTCGAGTTTAAGACTGCATCCCTTACAACAATGGAACATCAGATTTTGAATACAAATAGCACATGTAAGCACAATAGGACTTGAAATATTGAGGCAAAATGAGAAAATGCTGGTTATCATCATTTATCATGATACACGTATTTCCTTTTCTTGAGAGAAAACCAAGTTCCCAACTATTGTAATGGAAGCGGTGTCAAACAGTAAATAAAGCTAAACGCTAAACGTATGTCGATTTGACATGCTATATATCTCGTTGCTCATTCTAACGTAATGAACATGTAAACTGTCGTTTTGAAACAAAGATAAATTGACGAAATAATTGAAAGTCTGAAAGGAACCTAAGCTAATCAAATAACCGAATTATGCCTCTCGAAAATGGGTGTCTTTAGCCAGGCCCAATTAATGTCG
>CAVMGG010000961.1:0-47259 GCA_963680895.1 Fragum sueziense | reverse complement strand
TAGCTTTCATGTGTTTTAGAGCGTTCCTTGGATGATATGTGCACTTCCGAGGAGTATGATCTTCTGCAGTTCCTCGATAATTGGTGCACCAGGGATTTGTTTGAGTATTTTGTCAAGTCCCTTCTTAATGCTCTTCTTAATGAGACCAAGTGCACCTACAACGACTTGTACAGTTGTCGTCTCCATACCCCACATTCTGGCTACTTCTGTCTCAAGGTCTTTGTATTTTGATAGTTTCTCAAGTGCCTTAACGGAGACATTTCTTTCAGATGGAACCGTCATGTCAATCATGATGAACGTCTTGTCCGATTTGTTCTTGATGATTATGTCTGGTCTGTAAGCCTTGATCTCTGTACCAGTATTCACTGACATGTCCCCTCTACGACAGTTTTTGGTTGATGTTCATACAATTTTTTGTTTGCTGGGAGTCCAAATTGCTTGCAGATTTTCCAATGAATTTACCCTGCTGCCTTGTCATGTCTTTAAATGTACTATGGTGGCACTAATGTTGGACAGCCTGAGACAATTTCATCATATTGGTTGCATATTCTGCACTTTGGATCTGTACCATCTTTGATCATCTTGTTGCGATATGCTCTTGTAGCCAAACTCTGATCTTGTGCTGCTATCACCATTCCCTCTGTTTCTGCATTGAGACCTGCACTAGAGAGCCACTTATGTGTCTGATCTTGGTCAACATCTGGTTTGTCAAACCTTAAGGGTATTGCCCATGCATTGGTTTGGCTTTCCATGTTTGTGTCATCCTCTTTTTGGGCATTTGCCTTTGTCCTTCTTGTTCTGTTGGTAAACTCTGTGATGGATTCTTCTCCATTTCTTGTCGTTTGTGCAATGTTCAGTTCTTGAATGAATTGTCTGGCTTGCTCTGAGATTGAGTAAAGTTTCTTGTTACGTTCATTAGGGCATGTTCCCGGATCAGATGTAGCAGATTGTCTTTAGTTGTCTCCAAATACGTGTTTATGCCATCTCAATCTATGAGAGGCCCCTGCCACCGATCTTTCCTGGTAGGTACATGTACAATCTTTCAACGTCAACCTTTGGGTGGTGCATTCTTTCTGTTGTTAGTAAATGTCTGGTCTTTGTGTCAAGTTTTCCTTTTTTCTTGAATTTGCCAGTTTATGATATTGAAATTGTATGTGACAACTGGGACTCTCAGGGTGTTTATGGCTTCAATCTTATCTGCAACTTTTAGCTCACTCTTGATGGCAAGCCGTAACTCTTCTGTAATACTCTTTTCTGATCTTTTCCTTCATTGCGCCCATTTATTTGGGACCATAACCTTTGACCTAGTTACCCTGACCTTTGAGTTTGACCTACTTTTAAAAAACTTAAACTTTAAAGGGCTTACAACAGGAATTCATCCTTAACCCCAAATGCTGTCAAAAAACACTGCATACTGAGTCTGCCGTCTCTTTCTTGTCTCCTTTTAGATCTACATGCAGTTTACCTATAATTGTCCATAATTTGCCAATGAAGTAATAATTAATTTATTTGTGTTATTTTACCTTTTGAATTACGGTATAAAACACATATCATATTTACATTGTAACTAGAAATGTCTCATTTCAGCAATTTTAACACGCAGGGGCATATTGTTTTACTCTTGTCTGTCTGTCTGTCCGTCCATCTGTCTGTATGAAAACTTAACACTGGCCTTTTCTCCAAAAATATTTGACATACAAAGCTATAATTTTGTATGTAACCTTCTTTTGAACAATGATATTTATCTGTTCGTGCAATATTAATATGACCTTCATCAAGGTCATTCATTAACCCTTATCAATCCTTAACTCGAAAACTTAGCATAAAAACTTAACTTTGCCATTCCTTGGGCATTTGTATTTCACGATCTTGTTATTAAAGTTTTTTATTAATATTCATAAGCATACTAATTAGTTTTGTGTAAGAGATGTCTTAACAAAATAACATTTCCAAACTAAAATGTATGTTTTATTACTATAATGGTTTTAAAATGTTTTTGCGATTAGTTGAAGCTAATGCTGAAACTTTAATAAGAAGACAGTTGCCATGGAAACAAGAAGGTTGTTATGTTTTGCTTATCCTGCACTTTGAACTGGAACAACAGTCAGAATTCATTAACAGGTTCAAGAAAATACAGAGGGTTTTCATTTTTGGCTTATGACATAATGATGCCATACTCCATATTTAAAAGCATGTAATTTTCTCGGCTTATTACCTCCCTTTATGGATATACCTGTTGTGATTGTTTCCATATACATGCTGTGTAGGACAAATTATTCAACATGAATTGTTTTTCTATAGATGCATCTGGTTTATATATGCAATGTATGCTTAGTATAGAAAGCAGTAAAGCCACATTATTTTAAACATTTCAAAACCTTGCACTGAATTTCAACTATCAAAACCCTATCAAATTTCAAATGCACATTCTGAGGTATAGCTACTCTGCAGAGTGGATATCATCGCATTTTTGTTCTTCCTTTGGATAGGTCTTTCAAGATATATAGGTGTCCCTTTGTCCATTTTAGTGGTAACTCCAACCATATCTGGCCCAAGGACTATTAGTACCATAACTTGCAATGCGCAAAATTTAGTATAGTATTTTCATAGCCAAAAGCTAGGTTATATAGGCTTTTTAGGTGACATTCAACAATCAAATTGATTTGTGGATGGAAATGGGTCAATTACATACATTTTGACTTCTTTTGCAAACTGAGGCAGTAAGAAAAAATCCAACTGAAGGGTTAAACATGTTAATTATGGATTTTGATGTACTTCACTGATACCTATTTATCATTTAAATCACTCGAATACCTCCGATGATGATAGTTTGAACCTGTTTCCTGGTTAATTTATGCAAATTTTGACCCATATTTATTGTATTGAAATGTGCCATGGTGTCTCATTTGACCCCCTATGTCTTTATAATCCGATAACACCTATCACATGAACATTTTTTGAAAAGTTGTCAAATGGCAAAATATTTTGTGCTCAGAATAGACTAGGTTTACCGTTATGTTTTGATAAACCGTCGGTGTTGTTATAAAATCTCGTAACTACGGCTTAAATCAAGCCGTAGTTACGAGATTTTATAATAACACCTACGAAATACTATTTTGTTTGTCCGAATTTACGTCACGATTAACTGGATAAAATCGTTCCCTATCTTATAAACTGATATATATCAACAGCCACACCCACTCGAACCCATGAGACTAGACAATGCAATTTTTGACTTCTCCAAATTTCAAAGATGCTGTTGATGACAATTTCAGGTGGATGATTGATTGAATATAGGGTTTAAGGGCTCCTTCAACTGCTTTGGTCTTATCAGGGCGGCTATAGCAGCCAACTGTGAGTTCCTGGAATTTCTTTTACTAGTACTTCTGTACCACAAAATTCATTCTGAGCCTCCAGCTGCTCTCTCACACAGATGATTAACATCCATTGGTGAGAGACAAATTTCAGAAAGAATATTGGTCATAATTATTTCATTTATATGGGTTTGAACCAGCAACCCTGGATTGATAGACACCTACATTACTGACTTAACAATTGAGCATCCATCATTAGATAGCAATAGATACCAAACACTTTGGGCAATTTTAGGCACCATCAGTGCCAACGGAAATCCATGGGATACCATTGTCAATTTCCGATACCAAGGATAAACCCCGAAGTTACACCAAGTGTTCAGTATCTAATGACAGTGATTTTTAGCTCACCTGAGCACGAAGTGCTCAAGGTGAGCTATTGTGGTCACTTTTTGTCCGTCGTCCGTCTGTCCGTCTGTCCGTCCGTCCGTCCACAATTTCGTGTTAACACTCTAGCATCTACAAATATAAGCCAATCTTGACCAAACCTGGTCAAAACATGTATGACCATAAGATCTCGGATGAGTTCGATTATGGGTCAGATCGAACCAGAAAGTCCGGAGTTATCTGCCCTTGAATGCGAAAAATAGCTAGTTTTGACATTGTTAACACTCTAGTATCTACAATTATTTATCAATCAAAACAAAACTTTGACACAATGTTGGTGACCATAAGATCTCGGATGAGTTTGATTTTCAGTCTGATCAGACCAGAAGGTCTTGAGTTATGTGCCCTTGAAATTGACAAAATTGACATTTTCGACTGTTTTCGACTTTGTTTACACTCTAACTTCTACAAATACTGACCAATCAAGACAAAACTTTGAGACAATGTTAGGAACCATAAGATCTTGTATGAGTATGATTTTCAGATTGATCGGATCAATAAGTCATGAGTTAAACGCCCTTGAATTTGACAAAATTGCCGTTTTCGACTGTTTTTGACTTTGTTTACACTCTAGCATCTACAATTATTGACCAATCAAGACAAAACTTGATCACAATCTTAGGGACTATAAGATCATGTATGAGTTTGATTTTCAGATTGATCAGATCAAAAGGTCATGAGTTAAACGCCCTTGAATTTGACAAAATTCCCGTTTTTGAATGTTTACGACTTTGTTTACACTTTAGAATCTACAATTATTGACCTATTAAGATGAAACTTTGACACAATGTTGGCGACCATAATTTCTTGGATGAGCTTGAACTTCAGTCTCGTCAGACTAGAAAGTCATGAGTTATATGCCCTTGAATTTGACAAAATTGATGTTTTCGATTGTTTCGGACTTTGTTTACACTTTAGCATCTACAATAATTGTTGACCAATCAAGAAGAAATTTGGACACAATGTTGCTGAACATAAGATCTTGCACCAGTTTGAATTAGCTTAATTAGAGTAGAATTTGCTGAGTTTGCTGAGCCCTTCAAATTGACAAATTTGCCGTTTTCGACTGTTTTTACTCTAACAACCACAAATAGCGACAAACCGAGACAAAATTTGGACGCAATGTTGTTAACCATAAGTTTGTTTTCAGTCTTAAAGTCACAAGTAATTGATTTGAACAAATCTGTGGCTCATATCATCTTGGTTCAGGTGAGCGATATAGGACCATCATGGTCCTCTTGTTTTTCTTAAAAAAACAGTCGTTATTGGGCCCCTTTCCCCTCTCTGAGGAATATACTTTTTTCCCCATTTTAGAGAAATTTTCCCCTCCAGGAACTAGATTTTTTTCTTGCAAAGAAAAATCCAAATCATATTTAGATTCTAGGCATCTCTAACAGTTCTAATGGTTGTTTGAATGTCCCATTATGATATACAAGCAAGTTAAATGCATTTATAACACTGTATTTGAAAGTATAAGGATGTATTGAAATTCCCCTTTTTGGGCGTTCACACGCAAATTTTCCCCCACCTATGGGCCCTGACCGCCTTCCCCCAAAATTAAAAATAAACACTGAATGATGGTAGGAATACCTTTAACCCATTACCACACTATGACTCTTTGACTCCCCACAAGAAAATAGCTTTGGAAAACATTGTGGAAAATGAAGAAATTGCTTGTGACAAGCAATTTCATCATTCCCCACAATGTTTTCCTACACAATAAGGCAAAAAAGTAAAATTTCATTCAGTTTTGATTGTCGTCTGAAACATCTTTGAATTTGGAGGAGTCTAAAAGTTTGCTGTTTGGTAATGGGTTAAATTGGAAGATGAAAAAAAATGTGTGGGTGTGAATTCACTCACTTACATGAAAGGTTGAAACAGCTATTTTATCCTATCATTCTAGTAATTACAACTGTAAGTAGGCTTATTTTCATGTTTTATAAAGGTCATAGTATAATACTGAAGTTTTTTTGTTGTCAGAAGCTGTGTTAATCCTTTCCCAAAAAAAGACATGCTTTTGATATTCTTAAAAGAGAAAGATTGGGAAACCATTGAGGCAAAAGAAGAAAATGCTGATAATCAGCATTTTTAGCTCACCTGAGCACGAAGTGCTCAAGGTGAGCTATTGTGGTCACTCAATGTCCGTCGTCCGTCCGTCCGTCTGTCTATCCGTCCGTCTGTCCGTCTGTCAACAATTTGGTGTTAACACTCTAGCATCCACAAAAGTTGACCAATCTTGATCAAACTTGGTCAAAGCAAATATGGTCATAAGTTCTCGGATGAGTTCGATTATGGGCCAGATCAGACCTGGAAGTCTGGAGTTATTTGCCCTTGAACGTAAAAAATAGCTAGTTTTGACATTGTTAACACTCTATCATCTACAATTATTGATCAATCAAGACAAAACTTTGACATAATGTTAAAGAACATAAGATCTTGCATGAGTTTGATTTTCAGTCTAATCTGATCAGAAAGACGAGAGTTATGTGCCCTTGAATTCGACAAAATTGCCATTTTCGGCAGTTTTCAACCTTGTTTACACTCTAGAATCTACAATTATCGACAAATCAAGACAAAATTGGAACACAATGTTTTGGACCATAAGGTCTTTGATGAGCTTAATTTTCAGTCTGATCGGAACAGAAAGTCCAGAGTTACATGCCCTTGAATTTGACAAAAATGCTATTTTCAGCGTGTTTCGACCTTGTTAACACTCTAGAATCTACAATTACAAATCAATCAATACAAAACTTGGACACAATATTGGGGACCATAAGATCTAAAATGACTTTGATTTTCAGTCTGATCTGAACAGAAAGTCTAGAGTTACATGCCCTTGAATTTGATAAAATTGCCATTTTCGGCTGGTTTCGACCTTGTTAACACTCTAGAATCTACAATTATTAATCAATGAAGACAACACTTGGACATAATGTTTGGGATCATAAGATCTCCGATGAGTTTGATTTTCAGTCTGATCTGATCAGAAAGTCGATAGTAAGTTATGTGCCCTTGAATTTGACAAAATTGCCAGTTTTGATTGTTTTCGACCTTGTTTATGCTCTAGAATCTACCATTATTGACCAATCAAGACCAATTTTGGACACAATGTTGGAGACTATAATATCTCATATGAGTTAGATTTTCAGTCTGATCTGGGCAGAAAGTCCAGAGTTATGTGCCCTTGAATTTGATAAAATTGCCATTTTCGGCTGTTTTCGACCTTGTTTACGCTCTAGAATCTACAACTATCAATCAATAAAGATAAAACTTGGACACAATGTTCGGGACCATAAGATCTCAAATGAGTTCGATTTTCAGTCTGATCTGATCAGGAAGTTATGTGCCCTTGAATTTGAAAAAAAACCTGCTGTTTGCGGCTGCATTCAACCTTGTTTATACTCTAGAATCTACAATTATTTATCGATCAAGCCAAAACTTGGACAAC
Source organism: Fragum sueziense (assembly GCA_963680895.1). Classification (NCBI taxonomy): domain Eukaryota; kingdom Metazoa; phylum Mollusca; class Bivalvia; order Cardiida; family Cardiidae; genus Fragum; species Fragum sueziense. The sequence continues at coordinate 40,050 of CAVMGG010000961.1, read as the reverse complement.
AATGTTCACAGTTGGGCACCATTAGATCTCATATAAGTTGGATATTCACAGGTTATTGACCATAAGTTCGTTCTCAGTCTTAAAGTCATAAATATTAATTGAATTGAACAAAAGTGTTGCTCATATCATTTTGGTTCAGGTGAGCGATATAGGACCATCATGGTCCTCTTGTCTTCTTTTGCCTCAATGTTTACTGTGCTATGTTGTCCACAATTCAAATCTTCATCGACATCATTGTCATTTGTAGTATTTAATAGGAACTTTCAACATTTTGGCCATTTAGGGAGAGGATTAAATAGTTGTTCTAACATGTCATTCAATGACGAGTACAAAAGTGAGTTTAATTTTGGCATCATGATGTTAAAAAAATGTCAAAGATGTTTTACTGTCAGACATTTAAATGTTGAACCATTTTGCTTTTAGAGATGTGTTTAACTCTTTGATCTGTTCAAAAATTTATGAAATTGAAACTTGAATTCAGAATCCATGTGTAATGTTGGTATGACACATAAAACACAAAATGTCAAAATCATGAATGAAGCCCTGTGTTGTGGGTTGATCCATTAGAATCATCAGAATGATTAAAGAGTATCCACAACATTATAGGTTTGAAATTGAAATAGCAAATTCAAAATATCATGTCCCGTGCTTTTTGTTGCACTTGTTTTGCTTGAGGCGTTCTAACAGGTTTGAACTTTTGAGCTAATGGGTCAGAATATTAATAAGGTATAATCTGTCAAAATTATTCATTTTACTGTTTGACCTTTAGTGCATAAAATTTGATGTTTGGGGTATTTTTCTAAACCCTGCATGATGTCATTAAAAAACATTTTTCATGCAGTGGTTAGAATTATTGCAGTGCTTATTTTAACAACCTGATCCATGTTTTTAACCCTTTCACAAACGACAAAATTTTAGGGTGATCCACTTCAAAACTGCCACAAATGACAAAATGGATGTTATTAAAGATAAAATTTGTGTAAAATATGGCATAGAAAATATTGAGACAAAAGGAGAAACTGCTGGTTATCAGCAGTTTCTTCTTTTGTTTCAATATTTTCCCAAGCCTTTTCTATTAGGGACGTCAAAACCAGGTCTTGTTTGGGAAAGGGTTAAATTAACACAGTCTATCAGAAATGCAAAACTATTGTAACTGCATGATATTATAACATGCACTTACAATCATTTTGCACTAATACCTTAATGTTGTTCTCAGGAAGCCATCAATTACTAAAAATCTAAACAAGTTTATGAGTTATGAGGAAATATGAAATTTATCTTCATATTTCAAGCATCAAACATTTAGCATTCTGCCAACTTTGTGGTCATAATTATTGAAGAAATCCAAATCTGATTTATATTGAACAAACTAGAAACTTCTCAAAATATTTTGGAAAAGTTTTAATTGTAGAGTAGACTATCTTGCACAGGAAGAGACATTTTAGTTAACCCTTTCACTGCCAAATATTTTTTTCGGACGTGTTTCTCACTGCTGAATTAATTCGAAGAAATTTCCAAGAATCGATACCCTGTTCACAAAAACATGCATAACTTTTGACTTATTTGATGGATTCCTTTCAAATTTTCAGCACATACAGACAAATTAAGCACCTATATGTGACCAAAATTTAAAGGTAATTTATGAAATGACAATATCTTTTTCATTTTTATGTTGTTGGTACTCATATATTTCGTCCCCATAAATTTGTCGACAAAAGTCGCCTATGGCAGGGACCCCCTATAGTCGACAAAAGTCGCCTATGGCAGTGAAAGGGTTAAGGAAGTCAACCCCTAATGAGATTTGTGCGACGTCAGAATTATTCCATCTTTGCAAGCGTAGGGTGACATCTACGACATAACGTAGTTTCTGTTTTCACCCTTGATGTATTTAGTTCGATTTTCTTGGTGTCCTGGAAAGGTCTCGCTGGAACCAATTAGATTGTCGTCTGATACATTTGTTATGAGTAACCAATTCATGGCAACGGGCGGGAAAAGACATTGCATTTACAACTCAAAAACGCGAAGATGGGCGATTCTTCCTAAGAATTTCACTGCAATAGACAGGAATTCCCTATCTTTAATCGACGAATTATTATACTTTTGACAACTCGACTAAAGAAGCAGCTAACTTTTACCTAATCCCCATGATGCGAAAGACAACGCGCGTTTATGACGTCATCAGTAATGGACGAATTAACGTAAACAACCAGCGGGACAACAGCTAGGCGGCGCTTCACGATTTCAAGAAAATCGGACTGAATCCGCCAAGGGTGAATACAAACAAAGATGGGTTCAACCTTGGCTAGCGAAGATGGAATTATTCAACCCACAACACAGGGCTTCATTCATATTTTTCCACCGCCGAATGAGTATGACAGTGCCCAAATATGTTCGGATATGTAACGATGACACTCGAAATAGGCGATGTTTTATGAACCTCAAAATGGCCACATTACAGGTATTCTACCTTAAATCTTAATGGGGATGAATGTGGTGTTGAATCCCCTTTCAGTCTTGTTGAGTGGGAGGGGTAGCACCTTGGTGCAGTTGTAACAAGCCAAGCTCCTAATCCAGGGTTGCTGGATTGATTCCCCACAACGCAAGAAAGACTTCATAAGACAGAAATGCCCTTAAAAACTAATTAAAGGCCCTAACAAAAATTACTTTGTATTCATAGAACTAAAAAATCCTGAAATCCTGTGTGAGCTAACTTTGGTCAGTTCTCAGAATTGGGCTTAATTCTTTGTTCGTAAAAAGTGGGACAGAAAAAGCATTAATTTTGACTGTAAGGCTTCTTATGCTTTAACAAAATTTCAGCAAAAATGTTCATGTTTTCCCGAATGGTTAAATATAATGGTTATGTCATTCCAAAAAGACAAAAAGCAAACCTGCACCAAGTGTGAGAGAGTAATTGCTTGATTGTTGGTACAAGGCCAAAAGTAATAAGGAACCCTTGTGGTTCTCATCATTAACGCCTTCGGTTTCTTCTGGTTTGATGAACTTAACCCTTTATCAAACGGCAAAATGTTAGGGTGATCCACTTCAAAAAGTGCCACAAATGACAAAATGGAAGTTATTAAAGATATAATTTGTGTAAAGTATGTCATAGAAAATATTGAGACAAAAGGAGAAACTGCTGATTATCAGCAGTTTCTTCTTTTGTTTCAATGTTTTCCCAAAACCAGGTCTTGTTTGATGAACTTAACCCTTTTTCATGTTGCTGCTTTTCTTACACCTCATAACTGCAGCTGAAACAAGTTGCAATTTCTGCAACTTTAGGCGTTATCCATGGCAATGGAAATTGACAAGGGTATCTCAGATGACATTCCCTACATTAACGAAGGTACACCATCGTCAATTGACCAAACGCCGACTGTCAATCAAAAACATCGATCAGCCAATGGATGATCAGAAAAATGTCATGCCCCAATTGTTCATCGTTGCACGTGGTTTTGTATCGATTTATCGACTGACAATCAAAACAATCGACATACCAATGGCAAAGAATTTTGTGCTAACAATAGACTAGGTTCACAGTTATGTTTTGATAAACCGCGTCGGTGTTGTTATAAAATCTCGTAACTACGGCTTAAATAAAGCAGTAGTTACGAGATTTTATAACAACAACTACGAAATACTACTTGTTTGTCCGAATTTAAGTCATGATTAACTGGATAAAATCGTTCCCTATTACCGACCACATGCACATTGTTTGCCTTAAATTCTATGTTGGGCGGAGCGATCTGTCGATTGGCGTTTGGTCAATTTCTTTTGCCACAGATGATGCCCGTAGTTGCTCAAAGTGTTTTGTAACTAATCATGGGTGGAATACATTAAGTTTGTCAGTCTAAATTTTTGCCGTTATTGAAAGGGTTATGGGCCCTCCAAATGCTGGCTGCATTTCTAAATTTTTTCTAGAATCGATAAACATCGTGAGTAAAATTTATTTGGGTTTTTGCTGTAAAAGAAATTTATGTGAAATTCTCATTTAATCTTTCTTTAATTAAAAACACCTAAAATATTTACAGAATTAATTATCTTTTTTCTGCCAACCTGAAATTCCTTGAAACTGCCTAGATAGATCAAGTTGTTTAACCCATTCCCATATATTGACGTTTGTTAACGCCCCTGAAGAAAAAAGCTTTGGAAAACATTGTGGGAAATGAATAAATTGCTTGTGACAAGCAATTTCTTCTTTTCTCACAATATTTTCTAGCTACCCCGAAAGACAAGAAAATGTTCAATTCCATTTACTTGAAATTGTCGTCTGCGACATCTTTGAATTTGGACCATCCTAAAATTTTGCCGTTTGGGAATGGGTTAAGCTAATTATCCTGGGTGCCTTGCCAGAGTGCAGTTGGATATATTTCATAGTTAAGTAAACTTAAGACATGATTAATTGAATGTTTCATTTCCAGTCACACAATTCAATATCTACACATTACTTCAGACTTACATATTGAATGTTCGAATAACTGTTACCTTGTTAATCTTTGCTTTAGATAGAACTATTTATTGTGAGGAGGACGGGAAGATGTGTGGTATGCAGAGAATGGTAAAGTGCAGAGACAGGTGGCTGCAAAGAAAAGCAAATTTTGCAAAATTTGCTTCCAAAAATCATGCTGTGGGAGATTACTATTGCAAGCTGGAGGCTCGCGAAGGATGTTGTGGTAGAACTGGTGAGAGAAACAAGAGGAATGCATGGTTAGGTGCTCCAGCTGGTATGATATGACCATAGCTGTTGAAAGAGGCATAATTTAAACCCCAATTAATCAACCATTTTGCACCATAGAAAACACTGAAGGAAAAGAAGAAAATGCTGTTTATCAGCATTTTCTTCTTTTCCTTCAATGTTTTCTGAACCCACATCCAATGGGGTTATTAACATTAGGCACTCTTCTGGAAAGTGCAATTTGCAGGATTATAATTATCCTGTCTAAAATTAGTTGTAATTAATTGGGTTTCCCTGTTTATCACCAAGCTATTAAATGTGATTTATCCTAATGGAATTAGGAGAAAGCTCAATGATTCCTTGTTACAGCAGCAAAAATTCTCCAACAGGGGTCTGTTATGGTCAGATACAAAAGACACATTTTGGTCACCTAACAAAAGGGCAGGGATGTCATCCCCTTGCTACTTTTGAAAATAGAGACCTCAGGCGCATTCTTTAGAGCGAGATTTCTTGAGATTTCTTAAGATGTTTTAGGATAAAGCGTTCTTTAAAGCAAGATTATTAAGACGCTCAATGGGAGGCGCCATTGCCCTATAGTTTTTACGGAACCCCTCGGTTAACTGTTTACAAATAAGAGAGAATTGACCAAGTTGTTCCGAATGCTCCACGGCAATGCTCCATAATTCATACAAATGATGTCATCATGATGTCATTTGTATGAAGTATGGAGCATTTGGAACACTTCGGCCAGAATCTAGGTTTTAAAAACGCTTTATCTAAAACATCTTAAGAAATCTTAAAAAATCTCGCACTAAAGTACACGCTTCTGGGTGACCAAAATGCATTTGGTCCGCATGTACTGCTGATGTCTTTTGCTCTTTCGACCACCCCACAATAATGTTGCTATGGAAAGGGTTAACCTGTACAAAGTTCGCAGAAAGGTGATGCCCCTTCCAATTTAAAGAAGGACGGTTTTTACCTGTAATTACATGATAACAAGCCCTGATTCTAGACTTGATAGAAAAATTGGAAGATACAGAAAAAAGATAGCAGAAATTAGATCCCGCAACTTGCCAAGGGGTATGGTAGAGCATAGAAGTGGTGTTTTCATTCATAAAAGAGGGAGTGATGAGCTATCTATTAGTACTTGTAAATTGTTTATCTATCAATTAGGTAATTATTGTTTGTGCAAGATCGTATAGCACATGTTTACATTTTGGTCAAATGCAAACAAGACATTGCTGTATAAAACATGACTAAATTCTTTATAAGTAGTGACATAAATATGTTAAACATTTAGGCAGTGATAGAATTCATCACGTTTTAACCCATTACCAAACGACAAAATTTCGACTTGTCCAAATTCAAAGATGCTGAAGATGACAACTAAAAATGAATGAAAAAGTAAATTTTTTTAATCATTTTGTATGGAAAATATTGTGGGAAATGAAGAAATTGCTTGTGATGACAACTAAAAATGAATGAAAAAGTAAATTTTTTTAATCATTTTGTATGGAAAATATTGTGGGAAATGAAGAAATTGCTTGTCACAAGCAATTTCTTCATTTTCCACAATGTTTTCCATAGCCAGTTTCTCGTGGGGAGTCAAAAAGAGTCACTGTGTGGTAATGGGTTAAACCACAATGTTTTGTCATTGAACAAAATGTAAACATGTGCCATACGATCTTGCTTCAACAATACATGGGTTTATATATGTGACCCGTCGCGCTAAAAGGGACCTTATCGGGTGTGTGAAAAATATCGACCCTAGTCAGTCTGCGCAGTCCGCGCAGCCAGACTAGGGCCGACACTTTTCACTTTTATGTAATTTTCTAAATCCAGAATGATTTCCCTTTCTTACTATATGTTCATTTCGCGCATATGGGATCTGGTTGACATGTGCTGGGTCTGACAAGTTTGTCCAAATTTGGAATTTTTTAGTTTGGATAAGGTCCCTTTTAGCGTGACGAGTCACATATTTGCACATAAGGATTACAACCCATCATAAAACACTTTGTGCATCTTCGGGCGTCATCTGTTGCAATGGAAATTGAAGAGTTAGAGAAGGGACAGGAGTCCATGGTTAGGTGCTCCAGCTGACTGAAGTTCTTTTTAAAATCTTTTCGAATCCCATTCAATCAATTAATTCCCCTTTCTGAGGCGGATCCAGGATTTTTATGAATGGGGTTCGAGCATTCGATAGGGGGGGGTGGGGGGAGGGGGTCCTAATATTACACAATTTTGACTGATTTTCTATTATGTAAATGAAAAAATCAGGCTACAGAGGGGTTTATTTGAACCCCCCCCCCCCAACCACCTCAGGATCTGCCACTGCCTTTATACACCTGTTCAAAGATTCATTTATCCATGTTAATTACAAGCTTTGTAATCCATCTTGATTTCTAAAGACAGATGATTGAAAGCTTGGCATGATGGAAAAGATTAGACAAATGGTCAGATCTTTTTTTAATTAATTTCTTGGGGTTAATAATCCGCTTACAGTCAAGTTTTGTGCTGGCATTGACCATGAATTGGGTTTGTTTACTCTTTCCTAAACGGCAAAACTAATCATTTTTATGCCCTCACATAGAAAGATTGGGCATATTGTTTTACTTGTGTCCATCCATCTGTCTGTCTGTCTGTCTGATAACTTTACAAAGGCCATTTCATGGACATGCATGTTTCACAAACACATCTTGTTTTCCCAATATTTTGTTTGCCATGGATATCAAAATAAGGGCTTGATTTGGAATGGAATGGAATGACGAATGTAATAATAGATTTAGAACATTGATCACACAAAAAAAGAAAGAAATTTATTATTAGCGTTTTCTGCTTTTCCCTAAATGCTTTCCTAGCTGCTTACAATTAATTACTATTTGTTTGTCCGAAATAATTACAATTGATTACAATTTTTTTTTTTTACTGCAAATGTGACATCAGACCACCCTAGAATTTTTTATGCTCCCCGAAAAATTTTCGGGGGAGCATATAGTCGCCACGCTGTCCGTCCGTCCGTGTGTCCGTCCGTCCGTGTGTCCGTCCGTCCGTCCGTCCACAGCCATATCTTAGCAACCCTTGGACCAAATTCAATGAAACTTCACATGTGAACTCCCTGGGTCAATACCTAGGGACCTTTTTCTCCGTTTGTAAATTTAGGGCTGCGTCATGGAAAAAGGGGCCTTAGTGTAAAAAATAGTTTTTCTCTTATTTCTCTTCATCTAATGTGCAGAATTTAATGAAATTTTGTGCTCATGTAATAAATAGGATGTTCTAGACCATATTCTATAAATAATGTGTGTACAAAAAAGCTGTCATGGGAAAAGGGGGCTTAATGTATGATAGTTTTTATTTTGTGACAAACACTTATTCGGGGAGCATAATCCGTCTGTGACGGCTCTTGTTTGTTTGAGAAACGTTTGATAAGTAGAGGTTAATGTTCTGCTTAAGTCAAGTATTTTCCTGGCACTGGCCATGCCAGAATCTTAAAAACATTGCTGTAACAATATTTCAATTTATTTGCCAACTCATTTACATGCTAAACTTTTGTAATTGTACCTCAAACTCTGGCCTCTGGAATTGCTGGCCAAACATTAACCATTCCCTGCTTGTTAAATCCCCAAGCGTTATTAAGTTCAATTAGCTAGTAGGCCGAGACCATAGCGCTATTGGTAGCACATTTGACTCTCACTCATGAGGTCTCGGGTTTTATACCCAGACTTTAACCCATTACCAGATGGCAAAATTTTAGACCAGTCCAATTTCAAAGATGTTGCAGAGATAATTTAAAGTGACTGAAATTTTATATTTTATGGACTTTTTGTGTAGAAAACATTTTGGAAAATGAATTATAAGAAATTGCTTGTCACAAGCAATTTCTTCATTTTCCACTATGTTTTTCCAAGCCTTTCCTTGTAAGGGAGTCAAAAGGCGTTTTTGTGCAGTAATGGGTTTACTTAGCAAATATCCTTCCTGACGAAATTGTCACCCACCAATGGTTTGATAATCATTAGCCTATGTGGGCGAATAATTTGGGGCTCAGTAAGGATGTTGTGGTAGTACCTGTATGAGAAATGACATGAATCCATGCATGGTTAGGTGCTCCAGCTATCGTTATATGGTCATAGTAGTTGAAAGAGGCATTAACCCTTTCCCAAACAAGACCTGGTTTTGACGTCCCCAATAGAAATAGCTTGGGAAAACATTGAGACAAAAGAAGAAACTGCTGATAACCAGCAGTTTCTCCTTTTGTCTCAATGTTTTCTGTGCCATATTGTACACAAATCCTATCTTTAATAACATCAATTTTGTCATTTGTGGCAGTTTTTGAAGTGGATTACCCTAAATTTTGTCGTTTGGGAAAGGGTTAAACCCCAATTAATCAATCTAGAACCAAGCGAGGCCTTAACCCCATCTGCAGGATATCATCAATTAATGATCAATAATTATTGATGATATGTTAATGATATTCATTGTAAAGTTTTCTGATCAAAGATCATTTTGCATGTGATGCATAAAATATTCCATTCATTCATTCCATAGCGTACTAGAATTACAGGTATACTTAGATAATGATAAAAAATGCATGAATTATTAATATCATAAGAAACAATAACACCATTGTTAATTCTTAAGATCATCAATGATATTATTGCTAATTATAATGCTCTCTGATCTTGTTAATATGTTCAAGATTACTCTGTACTTTATAATTTATGGCTGCCATTCTTTATTTATAGTTTAAGTTGGGTCCGTTGTGTCTTGTTTGGGGGTTGGAATATAGGTAATCTCCAAAGATATCATGATTTTTGTCGCTTTTCTTCAAAAACCTCATAACTGAAGCTTAAAATAAGCTGCAGTGAAAAGCAACGATATGATTTATCAAGACTAATATTCTTGATATGCAGAATGCTTTGGATTGATGATTCTTCAAAGAAAAGGGGCAAAATTGGAAGACTTCACAGACTAATAAAACTACAATTATGGCTCATTCCTGGGTAGAGAATCACAATTTCTGTTGAACTTGGGAAATTGAAATCATGTTCTTATCAACTCTGTAAACAATCTTACTCTTTAAACAAGGGAGGTATGGTATTAATGGATTACCTAATTTTAGGTAATCATTGATAGACCTAATTTTCTGTGTTAATAGGTCACTGTCTGATTTCTGTTAGGATGAACATGCACAGCTTTAGGGCTTATCTGCCCATCCATTCAGTGCTTTACACTGTGTTTGCCATAGTTAATTCTTGTTTTACAGGAGGATATAGAAAAAGATCAGTCTGCACATTAGTTTTGTTCAGACTAACTTTATGCAATGCTGCATGCAAAAATGGCCAGATTACAATGTCAGAATCGGTATGGTAATGGTGTTATCAAATTACTTCTTCCCGACAAGCTTTGAAATATGACATGATTTTGTTATGTTTGGGGGTTGGTGTAAATGGATTACCTAATTTTAGATAATAGACCTAATTTTCTGTATAATGTAGGCCACTGTCTATGAACTCTTATTAGAACCATGTGTAACAGTAGGCATGGCTTAAGATCACTTGCTCCACCCTAATACTAAATAGTGTTTTGTAGGTAACAAATTGTCCCATTTTCAAGAAGGGCAACTTCTTGTCTTAGCCAATTGAAGTGCTAATCTCAATTGTCTTGATCATAATGATTGAAAGAACAATATAGGCAATAACAACTTGGCCTACAAAAGAGGGATGCTAATGCTTATATGCAGTGTTCTTTATCTTGTGACTAGTTCTGTCTGAATCATATTCGAATCATATATAACAGACATGAAAGGTCAATACCTTAGAACTTAATTGGCATCACATAAAAATTGGTACTTTGTAAAATGTTTCAAATATTTGATATAAGTTTCTAGAGAATCACAAAACTTTATGTGCCGTCTTTTCTTGCAAAAAGCGTCTCTTTTCTTCAAAAACCTCGGAATTGCAGCTTGTTTTAAGCTGCAGTTACATGGTTTTCGTTGAAAAGCAACCATATATTTGTTTTCTCTTCAAAAACCTTATAACTGCAGCTTATTTTAAGCTGTAGTTATGAGGTTTTTGAAGAAAGGTGACAATAAGTTGATGTGCAGATGTTTGGACGAAGTTCAAGTTGCTTCTTATATTTATAACTCGCAATAATTATCAGAAAAACAACTTTGATGGAATTTCAATAATAGATTCTCCAGAAATTCGCAATAAATGTCAGCCAATTATGTCTTCATATCGCTTCTTTTCAACAAAAACCTTGTAACTGCAGCTTGTTTTAAGCTTCAGTTACGAGGTTTTCGTTGAAAATAGACAATAATATTATGAGATTCTGGAGTCACTGAAGTCATTTAACCCATTCCCAAATAAGAATGAGTTTTGACGTCCCTGGAAGAAACGGCTTGGAGTAAACATTGAGGAAAGAAGAAAATGCTGATTCCTCAATATTGTCTGTACCATATTGTACACATATCTTTTCATCATCTTCTATTTTGTTGTCTGCAGCAGCTTAGGAAATGGAACTGTCAAAATTTTTGTCCAGTCAAAATTTTTTTCCAGTCAAAATTTTTGTCATTTTGTGGGTATGTTAAACTTTGATAACCCTTTCCAAAAACTGAAAGTTAAGACTCTATAATTGTGGCATGCAGATTCTTCATTCAAAGTGACACCTTTTTTGGACTGGTCTAAAACAGTTTTGTCGGGGAATGGTAAAAGCATTGAAAGTTGTTTATGCAACGAAGAAGGGCAATCAGTATATTCAAACAAGTTTAGAGTTTATCTCATTTTAATGTTCTTTAAGAATACTTCACAATAAGTATTTATTACAATTTTGTAGTTTATGAGAAAATAAGAGGTATTTAAAATAATTATCACTGATTACCGTATAGGAGAATCTTTTCCTATTGATTTCAAATAATTGTGCCAATGTTGGGTTATGCAGTTTTCAGACCATTATATCCTTAGTCGTGCAATTCACTGCTATAGGTTTGAATCTTGGCTTGGCCAACATCCTCTCTTACATTTGACAAGCCTCTACACACATTTTTTTAGCTTTGACGTAGATAACATTCCTTGGGATGAACATTATATTATATCCTGGATTGAATTTTATGTTTGCACTGGCTTGATTATTGCCAAGAACATACATTTAGCCAAGTTAGTCAACAAGTATTAAAGCTGAGGAAAAAATTAGGACCTGTAACAGCATGCAAATAAAATAAGATAGCAGAAAGCAAGAAACAACCTAGTTTACACCTATCACTGATCTAACCTGTTAATTAAATTCACTGTTGGCAAGCAAAGTAATTGAAAACAGATTCACACACAAAATATCTCATTCACTATATTGTGCTAAATGCACAATGAATGATATGTGATTTATTGTAAATCAGAGAAGAGAGATCATACTATTTTCAAGTCGCCCATATTGCGGGTTGATTGTAAAATAGTTGTATGCGCATATTGTTGTTAACATTAAAAATGCCCTAACTATAGCTTGTCATAGATATTTCCAATCATAACCAATTATATGCATTCTAACTTTAGCAAAGTAATGAAATTACTGCAATGCTTATTGAACATCATATACCAGATTAAAATATGCTGCTTTTGCGCCAACAAATCTGACGTACAAAGGACAAACATACAGAAAGTATAGAATATTTCAGTGTAGCGGCCATTATAGCGCAGTTGGTAGCGCATCAGACTGTCTCATGAGGTCCAAGGTTCGTTCCCTGGCCTTGGCAAATTTCTCTTCTGACAAAATCGTGACCCACCAATGATTTGATTATCATTAACCCTTCCCAAACAACGCAATTTTAGGGAAGTCCAATTTGAAAGCTGTTGCCAAAGATGAAGTTGTTTTTGAGGAAGATGAGATTTATGTAAAATATGTAGCACAGAAAATATTGAGGCAAAAGGAGAAATTGCTGATGATCAACAATTTCTTCTTTTGCCTCAATGCTTTCCCAAGCCTATTGTCTTAGGGACGTCAAAACCAGTCCTTGTTTGGAAAAGGGTTAACCTTTGTGGGCTAGCAGCTTGAGGCTCGGTAAGGATGTTATGGTAGTGGATCTGACCATAGCAGCTGAGAGAGACAATAATCCCCAATCAATCAATTCAAAATCAGCATTATATGGTATGAGCAAATTATTTCCGAACTAATTTATTAGATAATTTATTAACAATCATGTTATTTTCTCTTTCCAGCCAGAACACATGCTGAAAATATGGTTGAAAGAATTCCTTTCAGTGAGTATGACAACCTTTCTACTTCTTAAAATTTTCCCATTATGATGGAATTTTGAGTTGGTTCATACTGTGGCCATAAAAGTGCAGTTTTGTAGCGCATTGACTCGCTCTTGAGGTCCTATTGTCCTTGGTTTGATCCCCGGACCCGTCTGACATTTTACTCATACACATGTAAACTTGATACATTGATATACTGTAACATGTATATGTGTTTATATATTGTACATGATGGACAATTTGTCTGATGTGTAAATAAAAGTTCAAAGTTCAAAGTTCATGTAAAGCTATGTGGGAGAGTAGATGGAGGCTCGGAAAGGATGTTGTAGGGGTACAGGTTAGAGAAACGACGGGAATCTATTTTACACTTTGGTCCTAAATTAATACCTACAACATAGGGTTTGGTCAATGATAAATTTGTGATACTTTTTCAATTCAATGAGTCCATGACTTGTTTCTGTGTCATTGACAAAAAAATGAAAATGTAGATAAAGATACCTGTCAAAGTTCACCTTTTTGCACTGATATATCGATGGCTCTAAATATTCATTGTCATCAAAAATGAAAATTAGATCAAACGCCTGTCTCTAAATTTCCTTGTTTTAACCCTTTCCTGAACAAGACCGTGTTTTGACGTCACTGAAAGTGAGAGTGTAAGAAAACATTGAAGGAATTATTTTCTTTGCTATTATGTATACAAATTTCATATTTACTTACACCTTTTTGGCATATGCAGCAGCTTTCAATTTAAATTGCCCCAAAATGTGATCATTTGGGAAAGGGTTAATACCAACAAGGTCGAATATTGTTCTGAACAAGTCTTGGTTTTGACTTTAGATGTTCCTTATAGTAAAGGCTTGGAGAAATATTGAGACAACAGAGGAAAAAGATGATGATTAATGTTTGTTACAGAAAAGGCTTGGGGATAATATTGAGGCAAAAGAAGACATTATACCGTGATAATAAGCATTTTCGTCTTTTGTCTCAATATTTTCGGTTCTATATTGTATATAAATCATATCTTTAGCATTGTCGATTTTGTTGTCTGAACCAGCTTTCAAATTGGTACTGTCCAAACTTTTTGCATTTGGGAAAAGGTTGAAAAGATTCAATTTTCTTTTCTTAAAATCCCCCTAGTAATCAGATTTACCCATTATGCCACATTGCCTTTTTTTCGTTACATATTTTCTCCAAAATATATTGATCCAACGCAGCTTTGGTCTTGTGGGTGAGACTTGTAGCAGAGGTCCCGTTTTCAAACATTTGGCCTTGGTTGCCGTTTTTTACCTAAAACAAGTTATTGGTGGTTTAGATGCTGAAAAAAGTAGAAAATACTAATGATAGTATTTACTTCTATTCATTGTGTTTTACACAAAAATACAGATTTCTTATTTCCTTTACCATTTTATTGAGTCATCTTCATTTTTGGTTTCATTTTGGATCAATCTGAAATCACATTCCATGTAACATTAAAAGAAGGAATTTAAATTCCTACAGAGCTCAGGTTTAAATTGTATTGCGTGTTTTCATCAGACATTTTCTCCTAGAATTTATTGAATTTAATGTTAAATTACTTATTCATGTAGATTGGTAATGGAATATGTCTCTGGAAAAATCATTACCTGTGCTGAAATTTTTAAGTTCTTTTAACCTGTTCATAAATAATGCCTGATTTTCATGTCTTTAATAGGTAAGCCTTTGGAAATAAATGAGCCAAATGGAGAAAATGCTGATTACCAGCATTTGTTCGTTTTGCCTCAATGTTTTCTTTGCTGTGACATACAATCATTCTCGATGCCATACCAATATTTATTTGTCTCCCAACTTCTCTATAAATTCCAGTTGTTCAGGAAAGAGTTAATGTTAAATTGCTTAGCCATGTAGATTGATTTGGAAATATTTTTGTCTGGAAAAATCATTACCTGTACCATGGTGTAGGTGTATAATCACGTGATGCAATAATTACTGAATATCTTCAATAACTTTGTTAATACGGGACCGATTTGAATTCGGTTTGAAGCAGAGAATGTGGACAGACGTCACGCATTAGATGGACGTGGTTAATTTTTGAAAAATCAACTGATAAAAAAGTTATTGAAGATAAACCAAAATTCAATAACTTTTTTATCAGTTGATTTTTTAAAAATCTACCACGACCATGTTATTTCTGACATTTTTCCACATTCTCTGCTTCAAACCGAATTCAAATTGGTCAAATATTGACAAAGTTATTGAAGATTATCGGAAATTCTAAGTCACGTGATTATACACCGTGTGTACTGAAATGCTGTGAGGTCTGTTCTGACCTTTAGTTGCTTTGTCAATTTATTTTGCATGGGAAGTGAGTGCAGATTGCTAAATCTTTTTCTTTCTTAGTAATGTTTTGCAATAATAACTGCTCAAGGTATCAAACTTTTTCGAACACTTGTAATTTCTAGACTAGTCTTAAAAAGTTGTGCAGGAAAAATGAGGAAAAACAAAAAAAGTATTCAATCATAGTGAAACAAACAGTTCATTTGGAGGACGGCTATTTGAAATTTAATATTTTTGTTCAGTTATTAGGAAACCTTATTTCAACATATAAATAGAATGATTCCTCGGAGCATTTCTCTTAAATTTTGTTATCTCTGTCTCTTTAAAATCCCCATGATGTAGGAACTTTTGATCCTGGTGCAGTTTGAGTCAAATAAAGAATGGTCTCATTGTACTCAGAATACAAGCCAGAATCTTGTAAACAAGAGTTGTCTGCGGACAACATAGCTCGCCTATACGAGAGCTTGTCACTAAAACAGCAATTTTCAGCTCCACTAGCCGAAGGCCAGCGGGCTATTGTCATGGCGTTGTGTCCGTCGTGCGTCTGTCCGTCTGTCCGTGCGTGCGTCCATTAACTTTTTCTTTAAACATCTTCTCCTCTTATACCAGTGGGCCAATTTTGACCAAACTTAGCAGGAATGTTCCTTGGGTGACCCTTTTCAAAACTTGTTCACTAATTTTTTATTTGTCTAAAAATGTGGGCGTGGCAGGGAGAAAGGGGCTTATCAGACTTAGAGAAATCATAAGAAAATTCTTTAAAAATCAGCCATTGGGCCAATTTGAACCAAACCTGGCAGGAATGTGCCTTGAGTCATTCCTTTCAAAATTTGTTCACAAATTTATACATTTGTCAAAAAATGTGGCCGTGGCGGGGAGAAAGGGGCTTATCAGACTTAAAGAAATCATAAGAAAATTCTTTAAAAATCAACCATTGGGCCAATTTGAGCCAAACCTTGCAGGAATGTGCCTTGAGTCATTCTTTTCAAAATTATTTCACAAATTTTTACATTTGTCAAAAAATGTGGCCGTGGCAGGGAGAAAGGGGCTTATCTGACTTAAAGAAATCATAAGAAAATTCTTTAAAAATCAACCATTGGGCCAATTTGAACTAAACCTGGCAGGAATGTTCTTTGAGTCTTTCTTTTCAAAATTTATTCACAATTTTTTACATTAAAATTTTGTCAAAAAATGTGGCCGTGGCAGGGAGGAAGGGGCTTATCAGACTTAAAGAAATCATAAGAAAATTCTTAAAAAATCAACCTGTATGCCCAATTGAACCAAACTTTGCAGGAATGTGCCTTTAGTCGTTCTTTTTTAAATTTGTTCACAAATTTTTATATTTGTCAAAAAAATGTGGCTGTGGCAGGGAGAAAGGGGCTTATCAGACTTGGTGAAATCATAAGAAAATTCTTTAAAAATCAACCATAAGGCCAATGAACCAGTCTCGACTTTGCAAGAATGTTCTTTGAGTCTCTCTTCAAAATTTATTCACAAATATCAAGATTTGGCTGCCGCTGTGTAAGGCTTACAAGAAATCATTGGATAATTCTTCCACTTTAACCAGTGGAGCGATTCAGGCCCTCCTGGGCCTCTTGTTATAAAAGTAGGTCAAACTCCAAGGTCAAGGTCACAAGGTCAAGGGTAATGGTTCCAAATGAAATGTATTGTCGAGATGTATCTATGTATGAAATATCAAGGCTGTATCTCTAATAGTGCCTGAGATATAGGCCAGGTTAAAGTTTTTCAAAAGTAGGTGAAACTCCAAGGTCAAGGTCACTAGGTCAAAGGTCATGGTCCCAAATGAAAGGTCTTGTCAAGATATATCTATGTATGAAATATCAAAGCTGTATCTCTAATAGTGCACGAGATATAGACCAGGTTAAAGTTTTTCAAGTGAAGACGGGACGCGACGTGACGCCGACACTAGACTAGGGCTGTGACATTTATTCCCCGGACATAAAGTCCCGGTTCGCTAAAAAGGCCCTTACAGAATTTTAGAAAACAATGTTTCCAGATCAGCATGACGTCAAATGTAGTCTATATAATAAGGATCCAAGGATGCTAATGTACAATTGCTACTGGTCAGGAACAAACAATTGGAGAACAACATAGAGCTTGATCAGACTGTATGCACAGGCTGATCTAGATCCATGTTGTTCTCAAATGCTATATGGGCTCTTTTTCCAGATTTGAGCTCAAATGCGAGACTGACTCCTTACAGAAAGACTGAATGAATAACCACGTCTCAAAACAACTTTTTTAGACCATGGTCCAAAATCTGGTTATGCAGGTCATGCTGGCGTCATTGAAACAGAATTTTTAGGAATCTTCAAACAGGTGAAAATTCTCTCAGAAAGAATTCAGACCTCCATGTAAAAATGATAACATGGTAATTAATTAAGGCTAATTGAAATTACCATCTGGTTTAATAGAGCCTATAGACATACATACATTTCTTATTTTTGGTTGGAAAGGAGAAGTCATTTGAAGCAGTTTTAACAAAGTTCATTTGAAAACCCAGAGGTCAATGGTTTGAGCCCTTGTCATTTTACGGAAGTCCCAGTACAGACTCTGAAATTGCAAAGCCAAGCAAAATTTTTGCTGTTCCTTTAATCATGTCATAACAGTTACAAGACACTTAGATGCTGCACTAACAGGAATTATAGATGATGCAAATTACTGCAGTTATTGCCGTGGCAACAAAACTGTTGTAAATAATTAGGTCGACATTCCATCAACAGATGGTAGTCATTGTTATTTATTGTTGGGGCTTCTTTAGTGCCTATTACCTAATGACAATTAGTTCAAAGACTAATCATAGTTTTCTGAGTTGCTTGTGAGCATAGTCTTATAAGCATGGATGCAAGATTTTGTAAACCATAGAAGTTGGACATTATGTTGGTATTACACACACCCCTCCCATGTCAATTTTCCTTGCCAGTGATGATGCCCAAAACGGCACAAAGTGTTTGGTATCTAATGATGGATAGAATACCATAATCTTACAAAATTTGAAATGGGTGTAGATTAATGTAAATTTGTGCAAATTATATTGCTTAGCTAAGTGTTTCCATATTTATAAAACAAATCGGTAAAATTGGCTTCCGACCAAAGTTTGGTAGAATTATTTTGTAAATATAATTATTGATGAATAAATAAACATCTAACTAACTTTCTAGTCTTGAAATTTCAATGAATAAATGATGTAGTTTCACTTAAGCAATTATCATATTACACAAGCCTTAGTCTCCTAGACCTATTCAAATTCAAAATAGTTGCAGACAATGTCTAAAACCTTTTCCAACATTAGACAAATTAGTCTTTGAGATACAGGTCATAATTCTGTCTCTGCCAATAGATGAATTTTCTACTTTGGATAAGCTGCTCTAAATTTCCATGCAGGAAACATTTTTTGGTGTTTACAATTTTTGTCCTAGGATAACCACCAGTCGCTGCAATGTTTTGGATGCATTAAAAACAACATGGAAAGGCCTAGTCACATACAATATCTTATCCACATCGTGTCCAAAAATATGCTGTTCAACTGACCTTTTTATTTGGATGTGGGTCGCGGCCATAGCGCAGTTGGTAGCGCATCTGCCTCTCACTCGAAAGGTCCCATGTTTGATACCTGGCCGCGGCAAATACCCTCTCTGACAAAATGTCACCCATCAATGGTTTGATATCGTGAACATATGTTGGCGAGCAGCTGGATGCTCAGTAAGGGTGTTGTGGTAGCACTGGTATGAGAGACGACAGGAATCCATGGTTAGGTGTTCAGGCCGCCGAGAGATGACCATAGCAGTTGAAAATGGCGTAAAACCCCTATAAACATTATTTGGTTGTGCTCTGGCCGTGATATGGAATTGTGTATGTTACCAGGCCGGAAGATTAAATTATTAAACTGAAAGTTGAATTATTTATCAGCAGATATTGGATTAACCCTTTCCCAAACAAGACCTGGTTTTGATGTCCCTTATAGAAATGGCTTGGGAAAACATTGAGACAAAAGAAGAAACTGCTGATAACCAGCAGTTTCTCCTTTTGTCTCAATATTTTCTATGCCATATTTTACACAAATTTTATCTTTAATAAACAACCATTTTATCAATTGTGGCATTTTTGGAAGTGGATCACGCTAAAATTTGTCGTTTGGGAAAGGGTTAAGGATTAGTTAATCTGAATCTCATGGCTGGAAGTGGGGTATATGGTAGGACTTTTTCCCAGAAAACCAAATTTTGCACTAACCCAAAGTGAAAGGAATCGCAGGTGACAAAAAGATGTTGCTGAAAATGGAAAGAGGAATGCTGTAGTGTGGTATAGAAAGCAATGATGAAAGTTTGGGACATTTTCTGTCAAAGATTTCTCATTTAACAGCATTTGTTCATTTTGCATTTTGAATTGTTCTAGATTTGAGCCAGTTTACAGATCTATGTTATTTGGGAAAGAGTTAACAAAACCTGGTTTTGATGTCCTGAAGAAATGGACATTGGAACGTAAATCAATGCTTTTAATCAGCATTTTGTCCTTTTGTCTCAATATTTTCTGTGCTATATCATACATGATATATTTTGTAGTCTGCAGCAGCTTCAAAATTAGACCACACTACAAGTTTGTTGTTTGCCAAAGGATTAATCTACATTAACCCTGACCTGGAGCGTGGCATATGTTTTAAAATGATATCAATTACCACTAGTACGATTGAAGAGTTGAGAGAGAATTCTGAACTCTGTAAAAATAGATTTCATTGTCATGTTTTTGAGGAGCAGCCAACTAAAAGTGCTAAACGTTTAAGTTCTGTTTGGCGTCTATATCTTCAGTTGATGAACTTGCTTTGAAATTTGAAAACTTTCACTACTCAATATTTTTTTATAGAGTCTGTAAACTTAAAAAGTTTTACTGACTCATTATTTGAGAACTTTTGCAGAATATGTATATATTTACTTGGTATTCTTTAAATTGCAGAGTTTGGACCTAATTGTTTTACTATCTTAGATTGTAAAAGGCATGTAAAAATCAATTCAAATAGTAAAAAGAAAAAAAAAAATACAAAAAAAATGAGGAATGTTCAAATTTTGAGTGTGTTTTGTTTTGGCTAGTTGCATCTTAGTTGTTCAAATGCATCTTCGCAAGCCAAGGGTGACATCTACGACGTAAAGTCGTTTCTGTATTCACCCTTGGCGTATTTAGTCAGATTTTCTTGGTCTCCTGGAAAGCGTTTTCATTGGTTCCAGCGAGGTCTCGCTGGAACCAATCAGATTGTCGACTGATACATTTGTTATGAGTAACCAAATCATGACAACGGGCGGGAAAAAGCATTGCATTTGCAACTCAAAAACGTGAAGATGGGCGATTTTTCCTAAGAATTTTACTGCAATAGACAGAAATTCCCTAACTTTAATCGACGAATTATTAAACAATTGACAATTCAACCAAAAGAGCAGCTAACTTTTACATAATCCGCATGACGTATGACGCGAAAGACAACGCGCGTTAATGACGTCATCAATAATGGACGTAAACAACCAGCAGAACAACCGCTTGGCGGCGCTTCGCGATTTCAAGAAAATCGGACTAAATCCGCCAAGGGTGAATACAAACGTAGGTGGGTTCAACCTTGGCTAGCGAAGATGGTTCAAATGTTGAGCCTGTTTTACTTTACCAAGTTACATTTGAGTATAACTCAAAATAAATGTCATGGCAGAGTTATCTTAAGCTTATAGCTAGAGATGCTCTGCAAGGTCATTTATTAGGATATATACAATGCATTAATTTTATGAAATAAAAAGAAATGAGCCAGGATCTGGAAAAACATCCTTTATGGCATTTGAGAACAACCTAGATCCAGATCAGCCTGTGCATACGCACAGTCAGATCAGGATCCATGCTGTCCTCAAATAGCTTCTTTTTGATTTGTAGCAACTGTAAGGGAGCAGCATCGACCCTGATCACACTGCTCTTAGGTACATGCTGATCTTGTCTCAAGTGCTATAAGAGGCCGTGGCCTTAGTGCAGTTGGTAGCGCATCTGCCTCTCATTCGAGAGGTCCCGGGTTTCATACCCGGCCGCGGCTAATACTCTTTCTGACAAAGTAAGGGTTTTGTGGTAGTACTGGTTTGTGAAATAACAGGAATCCATTGGTAGGTGCTCCAGCCGCCGCGATACCACCCTGGCAGTTAAAACGGCGTAAAACCCCAATAAACTCGAACTCAAGTGCTACAAGGGACATTTTTCAGAACCTGGCTCATTTATATAATGTTCTAATTGCAGGCTGTACAAGAGATGGAACCAGGCATGCTAGCGATACACTGTCAGGAGGTAGGAGGGAAAAATTACGAAGCTTCCATGCAACATGTCAACCATTTTGTCAAGTAAGTACACTTACACCATCAGCGTTTAACCCACTCTGAAACAGAGACTATTAAATTAGATGCCACAGCCAGAAGTTTAACGCTTTGGAAAACAAAGTTGATAATGAAAAGATTGCTTTTGACAGGCAATTTCTCTTTTCCCATCATGTTTTCTGTCACAAAAGACAAAGAAATGTAAAATTTTATTCACTTGAAATTGTCATCTACGACATCTTTGAATTTGAACTAGTGTAAAATTTCATCATCTGGTAATGGGCTAAAAGGCAGTTGTTGTCCATTCATAATATCGTTCATATATAAGCATTGGACCTCCACAAGAAGTAAAACAGTTGTATGACTATTGTCAAACATTATAAGTGTGAAACTGCATGAGAGGAAATATGTAATGGCATCTGTCTGACACTACAATAAGCACTAGGATAAATAATGCAGTGCCTGTCCTTGGATAACTATCTTATTGTCGAGAGCTATTTGTCATATTGACTATCACAAGGCCTGCAGCATTAATAAGTAAAGCTGCTTTATGATGATTGTCAAACCTTATAGATGGATTACCTGGTGACAGAAAATATAGGAGGGTTTATGTCTGACATTGCAATAAGCGCTAGGATGAGTATTGCAGTTTTGTCCTTAGAATTGTTTTGGATAACCATCTTGTTATTGGAGCCATTTGTCACTTTGACTATCACAGGGCCAGCACTGGACCCCACTTGAGAAGAAAAGTGGCTTTATGACGATTGTCAAACCTTATATAAATGCATTACCTGATGACAGGAAAATGTAAAATGGCTTCTGTCTCACACAGTGCAATAAGCACTAGGAGAATATAGTAGTTATGTCTTCATACTATTGTGTCAGGACAAACATCTTGTTATATGTGGCTTGGCCTAAACTGTATAACTGCAGCTCCATTGTCAGTAAAGCTTTTTTTGTCATTGTCAAACTTTATAAATGGATGCGTTGATGACAGGAAATATAATAATGGGTTCTGTCTGGCAATAAGCACTGGGATAAATAAAGCAGTATTTGTCTGGACAGCCATCTTGTTATATGTGGTGAGACCAGGGGTGTGGAATTCACATGCCCGACTTGCCCAACCTGGGTTTTGTGGTGGACGGACAAGTGCTTTTTTCAAGTGAGCTTGTCCGTGGACAAGTGCATATCAAGGGGATCAAAATGTGATAAAAACGAAGTTTTAATCTTATCTTGCCCACGATCCGTCTGAAAAATCCATTTCAATCAAATCACATTTTAATTTTAAAAGGTAAACACATGTTTGAATTGTGTTCATTCAGTTTTATATGTTCACTGAAAAAAGAGTTAAAATAAAGTTTAAATATTACTTTCTTGTCTAGATGTTGATTTTTTCTGGACAAGTAAACTTTGCCTTTGGACAAGTAGAAATTTGAGTTCAACTTGTCCGTGGACAAGTGGAAAAATTCCATATTTCCACACCCCTAGTGAGACCTATCTGTCATTTCCATGGTACTGGGTTAGGGCTTTATCTGGAAAATATCTGTCAATGATGTCAAGACTTTTTCTGGGAAATGTCAATTTACTCTGGTATTTCTAGATCAGGATGTACTCCAAGTCCAAGCTGTATAATTATTCAGGCTTGCAAATATGTATGACTTGTCACGCTCAAAAATACCTCATAATGGTAATGTCATTTGGACTGTCACAAATAATTTGGAAAATATCAATTTTACCTTGACTTTTCTAAACCAGCCTATACTCAGAACTCTATGTTTGGGCTTGTGAATATTTCTGAGTTGATATACATACAGAAAAAGACCTTTTGGCCCTTCTGGAAAAGTTATTTATCTGTGGGAAGAATGACATGTCATCTGTGCTGTCAGTGATGTCAAGACTTTGTCTGGGAAATATCAATTTACCCTGATATTATCTAGACTGGGAGATACTTGGAGCTCTTTCTTTGGACCTGCAAATATCAGTGACCTTTTTGTGCAAAAAGAGACTTTGATATTAATCTTTGACATGTTAGATTGATGGATTGAATCATGTTTAAAATTTTGTTGGAAAACCATTACGTCATATAAGACTGGTCTAGGTTTAGTCTCTCCTATAGTCCATTTATGATATTGTTGTACATGTTTACAAATTTTACATACAAAATCGTTTTAAAGAGACAATTTCTAAATCATACTACAATTGTATAAGTGTTGGTTTGAATCTTGCAGGTGTGAGACACCTGCAAGATTTGAACCATCTCAGGCATAATTACAGTAGTATGGAGTCCAATATTGCGTTGTTTAATTACTAGGTAGATTTTGTAAACAGCCCTAATATTGTGACCAGACTATAAAATACTAAGATAGATCTAGTTTAGAGACCAGTGCAGTCCCAGGGTGATGTGTTAATACTTTGTGCTTATCCTTGATTGCCTCTTTCTCTGCGACAAGTCACAATGTCACAGAAACTTGCCATGCAATTTGAATCCAATAAGGAAATAAAACTAACCACTGCAATAACATAAAAACAACTTCAATATTCTGCTGAATTGCTGTAAATAAAATATACTCCTCACAAAAAGTTAAGCAACAAAAGTAATTCTCTCAATAATCTTTTTATACCCGCGGAAATTTTTGCACAGATTTGTTTTTCGGACAGCCATATCTATGCTTAAACACACTTAAAAGAATACTGGATGTTATCGTCTCCAAAAACAGCTATCACGTGATTAGAACACACTCACCCCCAAAACATGCATGCAAAATGTGTCGCATATACGGATTTCAAACTTGGCATTAGCTCCGTATGTGCTTAAAACGCGTCAATTTGACAACTTTGATGTCATCAACATTTGAATCATACCAATACGTCACTTGCCTCGAATAGAAGTGGCTCAAATTGTTGGAATGCTACAGGGTGGGGCAACCAAGACTGCTGCTGCCATTTACTTTAAATTTCATCGCAGTATTGACTGAAGAACAATAGCCCGATACAATCAAACTGGACAGATGTCAGAGAGACCACATCCAGGTCGTCATAGAGTAACAACACCTTGTGAAGACCGTTATGTTGCAACCTTATTCCGTAGGAACTGGCTTTCAACGGCCAGATCGCTGGAAAATGACCTTCAGAGGGTGTCAGGAAACTGAATTTTCATCCAAACCGTGAGGAACATGTTTAACACAGAAGGTCTAAGGTCCAGGATACCACTTCAACGGATCCAACTTCCCCAAAAACATCGACGGCAAAGATTAATATTGGAACATCAACATCAAAACTGAGGGCCACTCTTTGGCGTCACAAACTCTTAACTGACTCGTCAAGATTCTGCCTCGATTCTAATGATGGCATGACACGTGTGTGGAGAAACGGTAATGAACGGTTTGCCGATTGTAACATCGCTGAACATGACCAATATGAACGTCGAAGTTTGATGGTCTGGAGTTTGCCACAGAACAGAGCTGGTTGTCATCAGACGAGGTTCAATGACTGGTGTAAGGTGCATTTACGAGATCATCACGCCTGTTATCATCCTTCTGGCACAGTAAACAGATCCAACTGTTATGTTAATGGATGGTAATGCCCGTCCCTATCGGTCTGGAATTGTGACTGAAGTTCTGTGGACCAACAACATAAGACACATAGACTGGCCTGCTACGACTCTAGACTTTAATTCAATAGAACATGCATAGGACATTCTTTGAGGGCGTGTCTATGGTCAGCATATTCGGCCACAGACTCTGGATGAACTGCAACAGGTCTTGCAGACAGAATGGAGGATCAATCCACAACGGACATTAGACAGACAAATCTGCTTGATGCCAAGGTGTGTTCGGGCGTATGTTGAACATCGTAGGGGTCATACCAGGTACTTGATGCTCGATCATGGCCTGAAGTGGCCAGAAAACAACTTTTTACACATTCTGAACTGCTGGCGAGTGACGTTTTGCACCATTGTTTCGTCGGGACGGTTTTCGAGGATCTGTAACTTTGTTATTATGCCCCCTTTCGAAGAAAATGGGGGTATATTGTTTTGAAAGTGTCGGTCGGTCAGAAGGTCGGTCGGTCGGTCGGTCCGTATGTCGGTCGGTCTGTCCGTAGACCAAACCTTGTCCGGAGCATAACTCGAAAAGTATTAAAGGTAGAATCATGAAACTTCATAGGTGGATAGATCTCATTATGGAGAGGTGCAGTGCATAAGAACTGTAACTCTGCCGATCAAATTTTTGGAGTTATTGCCCTTTGTTGATTTTATAACTTGATTCTTGTCCGGAGCATAACTCAAAAAGTATGTAAGATACAATCATGAAACCTTACAAGTGGATAGATCTCATTATGGAGAGGTGCAGTGCACAAGAACTGTAACTCTGCTGATCAAATTTTTTGAGTTATTGCCCTTTGTTGATTTTCAAACTTGATTCTTGTCCGGAGCATAACTCAAAAACTATGTTAGGTAGAATCATGAAACTTTACAGGTGAATAGATCTCAATCTCATTATGGAGAGGTGCAGTGCACAAGAACCGTAACTCTACCTAACACATTTTTGGAGTTATTGCCCTTTGTTGATTTTCAAACTTAATTATTGTCCGGAGCATAACTCAAAAAGTATGTAAGGTAGAATCATGAAACTTTACAGGTCGATAGAACTCATTATGGAGAGGTGCAGTGCACAAGAACTGTAACTCTTCCGATCAAATTTTTTGAGTTATTGCCCTTTGTTGATTTTATAACTTGATTCTTGTCCGGAGCATAACTCAAAAAGTATGTAAGATACAATCATGAAACCTTACAAGTGGATAGATCTCATTATGGAGAGGTGCAGTGCACAAGAACCGTAACTCTGCTGATCAAATTTTTTGAGTTATTGCCCTTTGTTGATTTTCAAACTTGATTCTTGTCCGGAGCATAACTCAAAAACTATGTTAGGTAGAATCATGAAACTTTACAGGTGAATAGATCTCATTATGGAGAGGTGCAGTGCACAAGAACCGTAACTCTACCGAACATATTTTTGGAGTTATTGCCCTTTGTTGATTTTCAAACTTAATTATTGTCCGGAGCATAACTCAAAAAGTATGTAAGGTAGAATCATGAAACTTTACAGGTCGATAGAACTCATTATGGAGAGGTGCAGTGCACAAGAACTGTAACTCTTCCGATCAAATTTTTTGAGTTATTGCCCTTTGTTGATTTTATAACTTGATTCTTGTCAGGAGCACAACTCAAAAAATATGTAAGGTAGAATCATGAAACTTTACAGGTGAATGATTTCATTATGGACAGGTGCAGTGCACAAGAACTGTAACTCTGCCAATCAAATTCTTGGAGTTATTGCCCTTTGTTGATTTTACAGTTTATTCTTAATCTTGCCTATATCTCATGTCCTTTTACACATACAGCCTTGATATCTCACACATAGATACCTCCTATCAACATCGTTCACATTTAACCATGACCTTGGACCTTATGACCTTGACCTTGGAGTTTGATCTACTTTAAAAAAATAAACTGGGCCTATATCTCATGACCTTTTACAAATACAGCCTTGATATTTCACACATGGACACATCTTACCAAGACCTTTCACAATTGACCATGACCTTGGACTTTGTGACCTTGACCTTGGAGTTTGACCTACTTTTAAAAAACTTTAACCTGGCCGATATATCATGTCCTTTTACACGTACAGCCTTGATATTTGACACATGGTAACCTCTGACCAAAACCTATCACATACGACTACGACCTTGGACCATGTGGCCTTGACCTTGAAGTTTGACCTACTTTTAAAAAAAATAAACTGGGCCTATATCTCATGTGCTATTACACATACAGCCTTGATATTTCACACATGGACACATCCTACCAAGACCTTTCCAATTTGACAATGACCTCTGACCTTGTGACCTTGACCTTGGACTTTGACCTACTTTAAAAAATTGTTTTAACCTAGCCGATACATCATGTCCTTTTACACATACAGCCTTGATATTTGACACATGGACACCTACGACCAAGACCTTTCACATTTGACCATGACCTTGGACCTTGTGACCTTGACCTTAGTGTTTGACCTACTTTAAAAATCCATTAATCTGGCCTATATTTCATGTCATTTTACACATACAGCCTTGATATTTCACACATGGACACCTCCTACCAAGACCTTTCACAATTGACCATGACCTTGGACCTTGTGACCTTGACCCTGGAGTTTGACCTACTTTTTAAAAACTTTAACCTGGCTGATATATCATGTCCTTTTACACATACAGCCTTGATATTTGACACATGGAAACCACCAACCAAGACCTATCACATATGACTATGACCTTGGACCTTGTGACCCTGACCTTGGACTTTGACCTACTTCTATGATACATTAACCTGGCCTATATTTCATGTCATTTTACAAATACAGCCTTGATATTTGACACATGGACACCTACGACCAAGACCTTTCACATTTGACCATGACCTTGGACCTTGTGACCTTGACCTTGCTGTTTGACCTACTTCTATAATACATTAACCTGGCCTATATTTCATGTCATTTTACACATACAGCCTTGATATTTCACACGTGGTCACTTCCAACCAAGACATTTCCATTTTGACCATGACCTTGGAGTTTGACCTTGGAGTTTGACCTACTTTTAAAATACTTAAACTAGGCCTATATCTCGTGTCCTGTTACCTATACAGTCTCGATATTTTATTCACATGGACACCTACTACCAAGACCTTTCACATTTGACCATGACCTTGGCCTGTGTGACATTGACCTTTGATTTTTACATACTTTTAGAAATCTTTAACCTAGCCTTTATCTTATTTCTTATTACACCTACAGCCTTGATATTTTACACATAGACACCTCCTACCAAGACCTTTCACATTTGACCATGACCTTGAATATTGCAACCTTGACCTTGGAGTTTGACCTACTTTAAAAAAAAATTAAACCAGGCATATATAATATCATGTCCTTTTACACCTACAGCCTTGATATTTCATACATGGACACCTCCAACCAAGACCTTTCACATTTGACCATGACCTTGACCTTGGCATTTGGCCTACTTTTAAAAACTTTAACCTGGCCTATATTTCATTTTACTTTTATGTATACAGCCTTGATATTTCACGCATAGACACCTCTTACCAAGACCTTTCATATTTGACCATGACCTTGGACCTTGTTAACTTGACCTTGGACTTTGACCTACGTCAAATGTAAGCCCTTGAGGGGGCATATATGTTTTACAAACATCTCTTGTTGTTTGATGATTTTCCCAATCATTTAACGTAATTTGTGTAAAAAGACCCCAAATTTGTATTGTATAAAACATAGATCATTAGATGTGATAAAGCACATTTGAGAAAGAAAAGCATCTTTGTTGCTTAACTTTTTGTGAGGAGTATAGTTCCAAGATAGATATTAATTGCAGATACTTAACTTTATGCTACAATAAGGTCTGATGTCAGATTGCACCGTATGCTTGAATATCCTGCTATCTCTGTCTTGCAAGCAAAAAGCCGTAATGGTCCAGGATCTGCATGAAAAGGGTTGAATTGAATTTCTAGGGGTTATGGTGTTCCAATTTGTCTGAAAATTTATTTCTGACACAAACCTGTTTTAAGGATTATTTATATGATGTAAACCAGAACTCATCACTTTTCAACAAAAGCCTTGTAACTGCAGCTTGCTTGTCTTAAGCTGCAGTTATGAGGTTTTTGTTGAAATGCAAGAAAATATTGCTTAACCCTTTCCCAAACAAGACCTGGTTTTGACGTCACTAAGAGAAGAGGCTTGGGAAAACATTGAAACAAAAGAAGAAACTGCTGATGACCAGCAGTTTCTCCTTTTGCCTCAATATTTTCTGTACAATATGTTACACAAATCTTATCGTTAGCAACACTTATTTTGTCGTTTGAAATGACTTTCTAATTCGACCACCCTAAAATTTTGTCATTTGGGAAAGGGTTAACCTAGACCTTGAACCCATTCCAGCATATTTCACCAACCTAGGAACATTCCTAGTGATTAAGTTGAGCCAGTTTGACAAGTTTTAAGTTATACAGTTGAGAACATCATGAAATTGACATTTATACCATTTCATTCCGATCAAAATCATTTATGCTCCAGCGTTCATTCATTCCGATCACAAAAACACTCAAAACGTTCATAAAACATTCACACCGCTCAATAAACCCTCACTGGTTTAATTGGTTGTTATAAAAAGAAGGCATTTCATTGGCCAAAATATTATCGTGGGCGTTTTATCGATAAATCTTTATACCTATAATATTGGTAAATTTCCAATATCGGGCTGTTACTATTTAAAGATCACATTTGATTAGTTGAACGGTTATTGTGGGCGTGTTATCGATTTTTTAGATACACAGAATCATTCAAAACGCTCATTCCATTCATCCATTCATTCGCTCATAAAACATTCCAATTCCACTCAGAATGTCAATTTCATGATGTTCTCAACTGTAACTTGATTAACTCTCTATGCTAAGGTGTTCCAATTTGTCTGAAAGTTTATTTCTGACACAAACCTGATTCAATGATAATTTATGTGATATAAACCAGAAATATTGCTTAGCTTAGACCTTGAATCCTTTCCAGCATTATTTCAAGATATTCGTTGAATATTTCATGTTTTACCCTTACTTTCAATTTTTAGCTCCACTGGCCGAAGGCCAGCGGGGCTTATGTCATGGCCCTGTGTCCGTCGTCCGTCCGTCCGTCCGTGCGTCCGTCCGTCCGTGCGTAAACTTTTTCTTTAAACATCTTCTTCTCCAAAACTACTGGACCGATTTCAACCAAACTTCACACGAATCATCCTTACATGAATCTCTACCAAATTCCTTCAAAAGAATAAAATCTATGCAGAACTTGAATTTCAATTAATTTAATTGAATTAAATTTTCGAAAAATCTCTAAAAATTCTTCTTCTCCAAAACTACTGGACCAATTTCAACCGAACTTCACACGAATCATCCTTGCATGAATCTCTACCAAATTCCTTCAAAAGAATAAAATCCATGCAGAACTTGAATTTTAATTAATTTAATTGAATTAAATTTTCGAAAAATCTTTAAAATTTCTTCTTCTCCAAAACTATTTGGCCAATTTTAACCAAACTTCACAGAAATCTTCCTTGCATGAATCTCTACCAAATTCCTTCAAAAGAATAAAATCCGCGCAGTACTTGAATTTTAAATAATTTAATTAATTTAAATTTTCGAAAAATCTTTAAAAAAATTTCTTCTCCAAAACAACTGAACCAATTTCAACCAAACTTTACAGAAATGTTCCTTGCATTAATCTCTTCTTAATGCCTTCAAAAAAATAAATTCTATGTAGAACTTAAATTTTTAATTAATTTAATTAAATCAAATTTTCGAAAAATCTTTAGAAAATCTTCTTCTCCAAAACTACTGGATCAATTTCAACCAAATTTTACAGAAATGTTCCTTGCATTAATCTTTTCTTAATTCCTTAAAAAAAAAAATTCTATGTAGAACTTAAATTTTGATTAATTAAATTAAATTAAATTTTTCGAAAAATCTTCTTTTCCAAAACTACTTGACCAATTTTAAGCAAACTTCACATGAATCTTCCTTGCATTTATCTCCTCTAAATTCCTAAAAAATAATTTCTGTGAAGAACTTAAATTTTAATAAATTTAACTAAATTGAATTTTCGAAAAATTGTTAAACAATCTTCTTCTCCAAAACTACAGGACCAATTTCAATCGAACTACACAGGAATTGTCCTTGCATGAATCTCTTCCAAATTCCTTCACGATTGGATGAAAAGCATGGCCGTTGTGGGCTAGAATTTTTTTCGCTATATGAAACAGTGTAATTTTAAGAAAATTTTGAAAACATTTCTGCTCCTTAATCACTTATTGGATTTCATTCTGGTGTAGCATGAATCTTCTTTGAATAGACCTCTTTTGTATTCCTTGAAGAAGTTAGTAGTCTAAATGTCTAAAAGCCAGTGGAGCGATACAGGGCCATCTTGGCCCTCTTGTTTTTTGAAGATTTTATACTAACTCAAATATCCTTTTTATGAGGCCTTCATATCATCTTTCCAGTGTGTTGATATTCTAGCCTTTCATTTTGCATGTGTTATTTTTATGCCCCCGCATTGAAAGATCAGGGGCGTATCGTTTTACCCGTGTCCATTTGTCTGTCTGTCTGTCTGTCTGTCCAATACTTAACATTTGCCATATCATGGGGGCATTCATGTTTCACAAACACATCTTGTTTTCATTCTAGATCCATGTTAGGCAGTGATGTACTACAAAAATATGACAGAGCTCGAGTCTTCCTAGATGAAGATTACACCGCTGCTGACAAATTTACTGTAAGTTTTATAACCATTTCACTTTCGAACTGCTATTACCCTTTAGATACATAGGGCATTTTGAAAGTAAGCACATGGCTGAAGTGATATCATTAAATTTTGAATCTACAAATGAGTCAGGATCTGGAAAAACATCCTTTAAGGCTTTTGAGCCCAACATAGTTCCAGATCAGCCTGCGTATACACGCAGTCTGACCAGGAACCTTGCTGTTTTCCAATAAATCTGCCATGTTCTGTAGCAAACATATGAGAAAAACATGGATCCAGGTCAGGCTGCTAGTACGCACAGCATGATCTTGAAACATGACTGCCTCAAATGCTATAAGGGACATTTTTTCAGATCTCGGCTCAAATGTAATCGTTAGGTCATCCATCAGATGCATTCTGTATGTTATACGTCCACAAGTTAGCAGAATTCCTCCTACTTTCATTGACAGATTTGGATGAAATTTTCACAAAATGTTCCTGGTCACCTATCCTTTGGCATATTGTCAGGGTTTTTCCATATATTATCCTGTGTCATGAGAAGACAAAACTTTGTAAAAAAAAAAAGTGGCATTTATTCTGACTATGTCAATCTTGTTAAATTTTGTTATAATATGACATGAAATAATCATGATAGTTGATAAATATTTGCAAGTAAATCTTTTCTTGTTGCCTTAAGCATCATCTGATGGAATAATAGGACATGTAAGTCTTATAAAGTTTCGAGATGTTAGACTTGAAAATGCGAAGCACGCAGTCCCGAAGGTCACATGACATGATTTATATACCCTTTTGTCCTTACTTGCACGAGATACATGAGGATTGTGTCACTTTGCTGCCTCGAGATACTACAATTCACATAATCATTCAATGTGCTTGTTTCAAAATGTGAAATCAGGCAGACCCCATGACGAGACATACATATCCTATTGCAAAAAGTAGTCGCCCCCTTGGGACTTTGTAGTGATGGGATCAAAATATTTCAAATGTGCTACAAAATCAGATCTAGCTCTTATAACTTTAGATTCAAACTTCAAATGTGTTTTGATGCATGTTTTGTACCATTCCAGGCACTTGGTAATCTTTATTTCATCCATGAAAGTGTAGAAGATGTGATGATCTTCGATTTTGTAGGTAAGTACAGGTCGTTATCCCGTACCTGTAGAAGGCAAAAATTTAGACTTGTCCAAATTCAAAGATTTTGTGATATTGCAGATATTTCAAGGAAAAGAAATTTTATATTTTTCAGTCTTTTTGGGTAGAAAACTGTGGGAATTAAATGTTACAGGCAATCCCTTCAATTTCCAAAATTATTTCCAAAGGTTTCATATATACACAGGAATGTATTAACCCTTTCCCAAAAAAGACCTGATTTTGACGTCCCTATCAGAATAGGCTTGAGGATACATTGAGGCAAAAGAAGAAAATGCTGATAATCAGCATTTTCTCCTTTTGCCTCAATATTTTTTGGATTACATTGTACACAAATCATATCTGTATTAACATCAATTAAATTGTCTACAGCAGCTTTTGAATTGGTTCACCCTAAATTTTGGCCGTTTGGGAAAGGGTTAATCTTGCTATCTGGGAAAATATTAGAAGCTATCAATGTAGAATTCATATGCTATTACATGAGATTAGATTTTGTGTGAAAATTAATTTTCTGACTTCAATTACTTAAAATGTTTAAAGAATCTCCCCTAGGAAATCACTTAGTTCAAAGATTCTGCAACATAATTTCCAAAATTCAATTTTCTACGCCCCTTAGATGTGTATTTTCTTATAATTAATTAATTCTTTAACCCTTATGCAAACGAGAACATTCTTTAACCCCTACGAGAAAATGAAAATTTCTCTTGCCCTACGTTTTCCACAGGACTGTGTTTCTACGATTGACATCAAAATTAGAGCTTGTATATGGATGGGTTAAAATGGTAGCTGATTTAAAAATGTTACTACAGAAAAAGTAATAGAGATAAAAGCCATGGAACTTTCCAAACAAATCCCAAAAGAACGATTTTAATCACAGTATTTTTATACGCCGCCGGAGGCGGACGTATATTGGCGTCATCTTCTCCGTCTGTCCGTCCGTCCATCCGTCCGTCCGTCCATCCGTCCATCCGTCCATCCGTCCGTACGTACGTCCACTTTTCTTGTCAACGCAACTCCTCCTAAGTTTCTGGCTGGATCTTATTGAAACTTGGTCAATGTTATCACCTCAATTGGTAGATGTGCATGAAGGAAGGATTTTATGGTTCGTCGATTTTTGCCTGAGTTACGCCCCTTAAAAACTTAGTCTCTGGGGCTTATTGAAATTGCAGCCTTGTCAACGCAACTCCTCCTAAGTTTCTGGCTGGATCTTCTTGAAACTTGGTCAATGTTATCACCTCAATTGGTAGATGTGCATGAAGGAAGGATTTTATGGTTCGTTGATTTTTGCCTGAGTTATGCCCCTTAAAAACTTAGTCTCTGGGGCTTATTGAAATTGCAGCCTTGTCAACGCAACTCCTCCTAAGTTTCTGGCTGGATCTTCTTGAAACTTGGTCAATGTTATCACCTCAATTGGTAGATGTGCATGAAGGAAGGATTTTATGGTTCGTCGATTTTTGTCTGAGTTACGCCCCTTAAAAACTTAGTCTCTGGAGCTTATTGAAATTGCAGGCTTGTCAACGCAACTCCTCCTAAGTTTCTGGCTGGATCTTCTTGAAACTTGGTCAATGTTATCACCTCAATTGGTAGATGTGCATGAAGGAAGGATTTTATGGTTCGTCGATTTTTGCCTGAGTTACGCCCCTTAAAAACTTAGTCTCTGGGGCTTATTGAAATTGCAGGCTTGTCAACACAACTCCTCCTAAGTTTCTGACTGGATCTTAATGAAACTTGGTCAATGTTATCACCTCAATTGGTAGATGTGCATGAAGGAAGGATTTTATGGTTCGTCGATTTTTGCCTGAGTTATGCCCCTTAAAAACTTAGTCTCTGGGGCTTATTGAAATTGCAGGCTTGTCAACACAACTCCTCCTAAGTTTCTGGCTGGATCTTAATGAAACTTGGTGGATGTTATCACCTCAATTGGTAGATGTGCATGAAGGAAGGATTTCATGGTTCATTGATTTTTGCCAGAATTATGCCCCCTTCAATCTTAGTCTCTGGGGCTTAATGATATTTCAGCCTCGTGATAGAAATTCCTTCCAGGTTTTTCACTGGATATTTATAAAAACCTTTTTGTGAACACAATTTTTTAAAGGTTTTTCAGTGAATATTTATAAATCCTTGTCAATGTCATTTTTTTGTCTCAAGTTTTATAAGTGGCGGCGTATATTGTGACGATGGCACTCTTGTTGCTGATTTGTAAGAATTTGTTTATAAATACTTCAGTGAAAACTATTTCTGAACTTGCTATCTAACTGTAAAATCTTTCAACATAGCCTTTGAAATAAATTTCTAAATCCATTACCAGGCCAAAGAAATTTTATTAATATACTGAATTTTGATTGAAAGACATTGCATAAATTTGAATTAGATAGGCATTAGTCTACAACGTTTGAGGCGAGAGCATAAAAGCCACTGTGGGAAGTAAAGAAAAAGCTAGTCACTAGCAATATTTTTATGTCCACATGGATTTTAGTGTTTATCATTTGTATATTCCGCTGAAGCTTATCACTTTAACTAATTGCAGAATTTCAGGTGTCATGGAAAAAGGTGACTTAATGCACTAGTAAAGCAGTGCTTATTTTGTATTTCAGAATGTAAATTTATTCCAGTAGAAGGGAGGGAGGTATGTAGTTTAGTATCTCAATATATTTATTTGTTCATGATAAAGTTTCTCCTGGACTTTAACCCTTTCCCAAACAAGACCTGGTTTTGACGTCCCTAATAGAAAAGGCTTGGAAAAACATTGAGACAAAAGAAGAAACTGCTGTTAATCAGCAGTTTCTTCCTTTGTCTCAATGTTTTTCGTGCTCTTAAAAACCCAAATTCCATCTTTAACAACATCCCTTTTGTCATTTGCAGCAGCTTTCAAATTGGACCACCCTAAAATTTTGCCGTTTTGGTAAGGAGGAAATTTTTCTGAGTCTGTCAATCCGTGGGTCTTGACTTCGAACCTGGCTCTGCCAATATCCATTCTGACATTTGACAAAAGTCATTTGTCTCACAGGTCTTTGAATATCAATCATCTATGTCAGACAAGAGCTGGAGGCTATCTATATCAGTGAACAGTTTGAGGCTCAGTATGGATGTTGTGGTAGTACTGGTGTGAGAAATACCAGGAATCCATGATTAGGTGCTCCAGCCCCTGCAATATGACAATAGCAGTTGAAAAAGACATTTAACCCAAATAAATCAATCTTTTCTTAAATGCTTTCTAAAAATCATCACAGTTAATTGTTTTAGAAAATATCAATTAACCCACTTTCACACATTGATGCTCCACAAAATAAAGGATTTCAAAAACATAAAGGAAAACGTTTTCTACCCAGAAAGACCAGTACAAACAATGTTCATGCACTAGAAATTGTCATCTGCGTCAACTTTCAATTTGGAAAGTTTTGAAACTCTGATGTTTGAAAATGGGTTAAAGTAATCATAGAATAAATATTTATACATCTCTAGTAGAACTTGAAGAGGAATGTAGAATTTATGGCTTTGGTTAATGACATTTTATGACATACACTGTTTACTATTCCAAAAACAAACTATTTAATTTATTGCTTGCCTTTCAAATAATTTTGGAAACGGAGTCAAAAGATTTATTGAACATCACTTTCTGCATTTATGAAAATAACTCTCTCCGAAACAAGACCGGGTTTTGACGACTCTTAACTTAATAGACTTTGGAAAAGATTGAGGCAAGAGAAGAAAATGCTGATAACCAGCATTTTCTTCTTGTGCCTCAATATTTTATATTTTCCGTATTGTACGCAGATCCTATATTCATCACCATTCATTTTGTCATGTGTAGCAGCTTGCTGTTTAGGAAAGTGTCTATTACCAAATGTGTAAACCTTTTATGCCCATATTGAAAGATCGGGGGCATATTGTTTTACTTGTGTCCATTTGTCTGTCTGTCTGAAAACTTAACATTGTCCTTTAAATTCACTTTTCTCCATAAGTATTTGACATACAAAGCTCAAGTTTGGTGTGTAACCTTCTTTCAATGATATCTATCTGTTCCATGCAATATGATCTTCCTCAAGGTTATTCAGTAATCCTTATCAAGCCATAATATAAAAACATTGGCCTTTGGGGGGGCATTCATGTTTTCTTAACCCATTACCATACAGTGACTCCTTTTGACTCCCCACAAGGTAATGGCTTTGGAAAACATTGTGGAAAATGAAGAAGTTGCTTGTTACAAGCAATTTCTTCCTCTACCACAATGTTTTCTACGTAAAAAGACCAAAAAATTCAAAATTTCATTCGCTTGATATTGTTGTCTGCATCATCTTTGAATTTGTACTAGTCTAAAAAAAATTCTGTCGGGTAATAGGTTAAACTTTTCTTGCAGGTATTATCAGGGAACATAGAGAATATCCAAATAAAGGAGAAAGCCAAATATCCACAAAATTTTTTTCCCGAATTTAAATGGTCGCGGAAAGGTTTCCTCAGGACTCGATGGAGTGTAAATAATTGGTAAGCTACAGCTTAAACCATGTCCACTTACTGACGCTTTTTGACGCCTTTTAAAATTAAGGTTTTAAAAAACATTTTGGAAAATGAAGAAATTGTTTTGAAAAAAACTTTGTGGGGGAAAATGAGCAAATGCAGCATTTTCTTATTTTCTAGGAAATGTTTCCCAATTGTGTTGCTTGTAGTGTGGTCAAAATGATGTTTTGTTAGGGAAAGGGTTAATTTGTTGCCAAACAGCCGAGGCCTTAGCGCAGTTGGTAGCGCATCTGCCTCTCATTCGAGAGGTTCCGGGTTGGATACCCGGTAGCGGCAAGTACCCATTCTGACAAAAATGTCACCCATCAATGGTTTGATATCGTGAACCTATGTGGGAGAGGAGCTGGAGGCTTGGTTAGGGTGTTGTGGTAGTACTGGTATGAGAAACGAAAGGAATCCCTGGTTAGGTACTCCAGCCGCCGCGATATGACCTTAGCAGTTGTAAACGGGCAAAAACCCAATAAACAAACTGTCTCAAACATGAAAACTTTAAGCATGTTGAAATGAAAGAGTTTGCAGATTACATTTTCAGTGTGTTGAAATTTTACACCTTTTTGGGTAGAAAACACTTTCACATGCAATTTCTTCATTTTCTACAGTGTTTTCCAAGCTTTTATCTTCAAAGGCTTCAAAAAGTGTATATAAACAGAAATGGGTGAAAGGCAAATGCATGAACAATTTAGATCAAAAGTGAATTATGATTACCGGGTATATCCTGAGAACAAAAGCTTGTGTAAGTTATGGGAAGTATTTTTCTGGCGTGCTGTTAATTTGAGATTAAAGCATTATATCTGACACAGAAATGCTTAATTAATACACAATAAGTTAAGCCATGGGAACACCATAGGTAATAAATGCTTTTAACCTTTTCCAAATAAGACCTGGGTTTGACATCCCCAACAGAAAAGGCTTAGGAAAACATTGAGGCAAAAGAAGAAAATGCTGATGATCAGCATTTTCTCCTTTTTCCCCGATATTTTCTCTGCAATATCGTGCACAACTGATATCTTTAACTATATCAATTTAATTTTCTGAATCAGCTTTCAACTTGGGCCACCCTAAAATGTTGTCGTTTAGGAAAGCATAAAAGACAATAGGAGAAAACACTAGATTGTTACATCTTATTAGACAATGGTAGGTAAATAACCAGAAAACCAGGGGTAAGAATTTGCTGATACTTTGATTTCTTCATTGCATGATTGTGTTAGTCTCCTAGATTCCTGAGAAAAAGTTTGATAATGTTTCGGAAAAGAAAATAGATCTAATCATTGGGCAGCAAAAATATTTATGTTGAGAATATCATTGCCACTTAGTTTCTATAAATGCAATATTTCTTGTACTTTTGTCTAACATTCATTTCTTTGTTATTTCTTGTTTCAGTGTATTTGACCTGATTAATATTCATCTATTCCATGATGCCTCAAACATTATTGCAATGCAAAAAGTAAGTAATGATAAAATACACAAAAATTCCATGTGAAATTTTGAACTTCAGAATGTACAATTACACATATCTACACTGTGTTGTAAGTTGTACGTTAGGTTTGTGTAGTCATTCAAAGATGGCGACAACAATACAGCATGAGAGGTAGGTGTCTTAGTTTTTCATTGATAAATTTCTTAAACGGTCGTATCTTGCCTTGATACTGATATCATTATACAGGGGAAATGTATACCTATCAACGGTTCTATATATCAAAGTACCAGTGTTGTCCTATCGTACTCAGTCGTTGTGCAAAGACAGCCCAACACGGAAAACTTTTTTCGAAGCGAGAAAGTTGCCCTTTTAAGGATGATTACATAGTAAACAGCGAACTAGGGAACAAACTATTGCTCTTACTTGGATGTTTTTAACATGCTCTTTTCTATGGTTACTGTTATTTTACACAAAAATGTCTAGAATGACCACAAACACCGTGTTTATGAAATGGCCAGACAACGGTGTAGTCAGAGTGAAAATATGCAGACACAACGGTGCAGTTTCTGTGTTTTATGTACGGTGTGGTTATATTTTCATAACAAATTGTGAACGGTGTAGACATAATGCAATTGTGAACGGTGTAGACTTGAAGTAATACAGAACTTATCATTTCTGGAATGATAATATTTTTATGTTTAATGATAACGTTTTCACGGCTGAGAATCATGTTTTACAATTACTACCGAAATTCTTCAACAATTATGTTAATAATTTTTTATGTGACTGACTTGTAAATGCTTTGCAGTAAAGAAGGTGACAATAGGTCTACAAAATATACTTTAATCAAAATATATCAGAATCTAGTTTCCTTGCTATTTGTCAAAGCAATTCCGTAAGGGTCAAATAGTAGAAATTACCAAGAATCTGCTGGCGTCTGTTTTTAGCTCACCTGAGCACAAAGTGCTCAAGGTGAGCTATTGTGGTCGCTCACCGTCCGTCGTCCGTCCGTCCGTCCGTC